>LBNU01019132.1:121430-141657 GCA_014162995.1 Artemisia annua
CATTGTATGTAGCCATGATAAACGATCGTTACTCTAAAGGACTAACGGTGCAATGATAAACCTAACGATCGTTAGGTTAACCTGCTCCAGCAGGTGAATCAAGTCACCGCTACACACAATGGACGAATTTAGCAAGTTTAGTGACACATTGGGAAAAAAAAGAGAAAGCTACATACAATGGGAAAAAGTGGCAAGTTGCATACATTTTCAGGTAATTTGCCCTTTATTTTTTATTTTTTATTTTTTTTTTAATTCTAGATTCAAAAAACGTTTATTGGGTTTCGTCTTATGTGGTTGAGAATTATTTTCCAATTAGATTTTAATTGTAATTCGTTTTTTTGTTTGATGGAATGAATAGGTACACATTATTAAAAGGCAGGGAAGAGGAAGACAACCAATATACTTTCTAGATAGATACATGGGATGAGAAACCGAATTTGACATATATGGCTTGTTGGTTTCGATTTGAAATTGTTTATGCTCACATTAGTTGACATTGCTTCTGCTGAACAGCCCACTATTTGCATTATTTTGTTTACGTACCTTCGTGTTTTGGGATTGTGTAGGCACATTAGATCTCCACAAGAAACAAGAGAGCTAGGGTTTAAGGTTTACGGTTTAGGGTTTATATGATGTTACTAGTTTTATGTACTATATGACTACCCGCGAATCAAACTGCTAGAGTACTTTTTCTTGTTATTACGGGAGATCAACTGGGTTCTCATTGCTCATTACGATGTAAAGCTTCCACATTTGTTTTTGAAGTTTTATATTACTTGTCTGAGACAAATTCTTTATGAATTGAAGTCATGTATATTTGAACTAATCCAAAAAAAAAAAATAATCCCTAGAGACAATTTCTTGCAATTTCTTGGAAACAGGTGATATGTGCAGTTAAAACTCAATGTCATGGATTTGGTGTTCCCAAGCACAACAATCCAACTAGTTCATGTTTTGATCCATTTTTAAGCATAACCAAGTATCAGTTGGAGTGTTGGACTTGGAGCTCCAAGCATCTTTATAGCTTTACTTTAAATTAAGAACTACTAACTCATAATCCGCGTTTAACGCGGGCTTTTAAAATAAGTGAGCAATTTTTTTTAAAAAAAAATAGCATATACTTGTATATCTTTTACAAAGCTCTATTGCCCAAAGATAGCCCGATTGTATTTCGTTTACAATAACTCTCATTGGTTACTTCCTTTATTGGTTATATGTTCATAGCGTATGTAGTTGGATTGGTGGACAACTTGACATAGGCAAATTTACTTAGAGTAAATTGGAACCCGCTTAAAGGTTGTAAAAATCCAACAACGATTGGATTATTGTGAGTTTACATGGTCTTATGTGAAAACTTAAAAGGGTTTAAGACAATTGGAATAGTCTTAATTTCATGGTAATAGTAGTTGGATGGTATAAATTTGTTTTAATGTAGTTTATATGAAATTAAAATTTACCAAATAAAATTTGTATTCAAAGTTACAATGACAATATCTTCATGTAGATAAAACAAATTGAGGCCTTGATAATGTTTGTTTGCATAGTAAAAAACGATTAGAATAAACGCAAGGATAAAACCAACAAAGCTATATTAGTTATATATAGGAAGAACTCAAAAGTTATCAAAACTAAATAAAACAGTATCATTTACATTCTTGCTCGTGACGCGACACTAAATTCAAAGTCTAATAGCCTAATAGGTATAAAATGGAGTTAAGAATGAAAAGTTTACCCCATGATTGTATAGGGTGGTTTTTCCATACTTTGTATATAGTTGTATTTGCTTCATATATTTGGCACTATACAGAAAGAAATTCATCATAGTATTAACCATATAGAAAATACAACTGAAGCACAAACATCTTGTCATAAATCTATTTAGAAGTTCTATATTATGTTTTACTTGAAAATGAAGCATGTATATCAAGACCTATGTCATGAAATATAGTTATTACATTTAAAAGTTATACAATTTATCACTTCAACTTAAAGCTATTAAAATCAATTTATCATTTGGAATGCTTTGGTCATTTGGGTTGGGCCATTCGATTGGACCCTTCGGCCATTAGTCTACTTGTTCGGCGTGCGCCATTCGGCCACATACGCCAACATCAGGCGAGAATCGAGGATTAATCAAATGCTCATGGAAGTCGACTTAAAACCAATCAGGCACCTAATAATACAATACCCTTATTTAAATATGGTAATCCTTAACGTTATGTTTAACTGACTTATCAATATATGATTATGGATATATAGTCACTTTACGTTTACATAACTCATGATCAAGTCCTTTGTCTTATAAATTAGACAAAAATACACCGTTGGTCCCTAAACTTTCCCAAAAGCATCACCCTGCCCCCTAAGTTACAAAAATCGTCCTCATGCGTCCAAACTTTGTGTTTTATAGGCCGATTGCGTCCCTTGACCCGTTTAGGCTCGGTCAACGCACATTTTCTGTTCTAGTTTGAGGAGCATAATAGTCCAATCACCTTTTAACCATTAGCTAACCCAACATAAACCCGACATTCAACTTTAGGGACGATTCATGAACTCACACATTGTTAACTATGCAACTTTTTCGTATCTTCTCTGATACGCATATTAATGTTTTTGTGGGAATCAATAAACACGCACCCAACCATTCACACTTGAGTAAAACCGATCATCGCACACACATTGTCACATACACAACCTCTACCCAACACAACCCTCAACAACCTACCCATATTCTATCTTATTGAATCTCATCTAATCACACACCCACAAATACAAACCATCTGAAGTTGCAAGGCGTGCAAAATCAAACAACACACATACGAGGTAACAATATTTACTGATTTATATTTCATTCAAACGTTATTTGTCATAATCTTAATCATTAATGCAGTAGCTATATATGGGAATCAATTTATTTGCGCTTTGGACAATCCTGAAGATGTTTTGGATGAGTTTGTAAGTTAACACCATATAAAAATTAAATGTTATTTCTCTAAGAAACTAGTTTTAAGAAATTGTCAATGCTTAAAACATAATCTTGATATACAGGAACTGCATAATGATTACGTTTTAGGAGGCTCCTATCATGGGAATCGTTATATTTACTTAGTTAACCATACCGGGGTTAGATGGAGAGTTAGTGTAAGAAGAGTATCAGAATTAGTCTGTATTGTTGAGGGAGCAAGGTGGAATGATTTTGCGATGCACAACATCACTTGTTCGGATGTTTTGTTATCTACATTTTATAGAAGAGGGTGAGGATGTGTTTTATGTAGCTACCTACAATGAGAATTGGGAGGAGTTACATAATTATGAACCAGAGAGTGCTCAGTTTTGGAGATATTTAGTGCCAGTGACAGACACATCTATGTTTGAGCAGTCATTGCCAGAACATTTTCTAGCATATCNCGTATCTTCTCTGATACGCATATTAATATTTTTGTGGGAATCAATAAACACGCACCCAACCATTCACACTTGAGTAAAACCGATCATCGCACACACATTGTCACATACACAACCTATACCCAACACAACCCTCAACAACCTACCCATATTCTATCTTATTGAATCTGATCTAATCACACACCCACAAATACAAACCATCTGAAGTTGCAAGGCGTGCAAAATCAAACAACACACATACGAGGTAACAATATTTACTGATTTATATTTTATTCAAATGTTATTTGTCATAATCTTAATCATTAATGCAGTAGCTATATATGGGAATCAATTTATTTGCGCTTTGGACAATCTTGAAGATGTTTTGGATGAGTTTGTAAGTTAACACCATATAAGAATTAAATGTTATTTCTCTAAGAAACTAGTTTTAAGAAATTGTCAATGCTTAAAACATAATCTTGATATACATGAACTGCATAATGATTACGTTTTAGGAGGCTCCTATCATGGGAATCGTTATATTTACTTAGTTAACCATACCGGGGTTAGATGGAGAGTTAGTGTAAGAAGAGTATCAGAATTAGGGTGTGTTTCTTTTTTTGTTTGAATTAAGATGTTTATAAGTGGTGGTGGGTCCCTCATCCCTTAGAAGCACTTAATGGGGAAAGAGTGGTATTTTACACTCTAGTGGCATAGATGAATTAAGGGAATTAGTGGGCCCAAAATAAAAAAGAAATAATATTATATTGATGCTATAGTGATTAAGAGGATCTAACATAAAAAAGAAACACACCCTTAGTCTGTATTGTTGATGGAGCAAGGTGGAATGATTTTGCGTTGCACAACATCACTTGTTCGGATGTTTGTTATCTACATTTTATAGAAGAGGGTGAGGATGTGTTTTATGTAGCTACCTACAATGAGAATTGGGAGGAGTTACATAATTATGAACCAGAGAGTGCTCAGTTTTGGAGATGTTTAGTGCCAGTGACAGACACATCTATGTTTGAGCAGTCATTGCCAGAACATTTTCTAGCATATCTGCATGGTCCAACACCTAAAGAGTCGGTCATTGTTACTAGTAACACCATTGAATATGAAGTTAGTGTGGAAAGTTCAAAGGATTGCTATGATCGATATGTCCACATGTACCTGTTTGGGTGTGGTTGGGAGAGACTGGCCAAAGACTTGAAAATAGAACCTGGTCAGATGATGGTGTTTACTCAGGTTGTCCCGGGGGAGGAGTTTAATGTAATGTTGTTTGAACATGATGGAGGGGCCATCTCAACAGTGGAGACATACAGCACCAACATAGCCATGAATGCCCTATGTCACCAATCACAAGACTATGGTATGTTTTAGTTTATTAACTTTAACTACATGAAGTATATCATAGCAGTGTAACTTATTGGATTATATGTAACTAAGTATCTAATATTAAATTTAGATTTTGAAGCCCATCGGATGAATTGGATGTGTAATTGGACGTTTCACACAGTCCATGATCACGAAGAAAGGGCATTCTATAGGAAGATTACTGCCTGCTTCTGGAGAGACGGACGACTTGTAAGTATTTTGAAACTTTGCTATACTTCATTTATGCATTGTTGACATGGTTGCTTAATAAGATATATAGATGTCATTTTTATCAGATACCGTGTGTCTTATACAAAGTTTGATGGATCATAATGTCATAGATGCATCCCATCACAAACTATTGATTAGTTTTCTTCATTATGTAACAGTTTATACCCTCAAGAATTGTTAAGAAGTACAACTTGTATGGGTTCCTTATCGCTATTGTCAAGCATAAAACGATACGGAAAGTGTTCGAGGTGCGTGAGAGAACAATTCAAGTTGGTCAAGGGATGTTGAGGAGGAAAGTGGCTATTGTTTCATCCAAAAGTTTCAGGGAATACCAAGTTGATTGTGTGCCTGGCCTGGGTTTTCACCATATATTCAGCCATTTTCGCAGCATAACCTTCCTGCTTACGAATACCAGCATCAGCTTCACCATAAATCTCCATCAATCGAGCAAGTTGATCGCTGTGCCTGGCCTGGGTTTCTTTCAGCGCATCCAAACAGTTATGCGCCAAACCAAGTGGTCCCAATGCTTCGTTCTCATGAATAAGCTCTGTACGCTTGAATACCATCCTCTTCAGATGATCAATGGCAGCACGAATTATCTTTGCAAATACCCCTTCTTCTGCAGCCTCTTGCATAAACCACAAGCCCATACGATAATGTAGGCGGTGTGAACCACCAACCTCCATGAGTTCATCCAGCAGTGGGAACTCTTCCATTGGGAAATGTATGAGAAATTGGGCGGTTGGGATGTCTTTATTGGTTAAAACAGAAAAGTAAATTGCGTCTCAGGGAAGAGACATTCAAGGGTTTTAATAATGGAATTGTTTTCACTGTTGGTCCCTCAATTTCTCTATGTTACCGTTAGTAAAGTTAAAACTCCTGCCCATTATTAAGTTGAGTGTTCACATTTGGTCCCCCAATTTTGACTTTAGATAGTCAAAATTCAAATATGCCATTTTCAATTGGACTCATGAATTGCGACGTTGCTTTCTAGAGATTTATGTATATGCTACTTTCAACTAACACTTTCTAAAAGTTCCAATTTGGAGTATCTAAAAGTTTCATCTACAAATACAAATTTAAGTAATAAGTTTGACCTTCAAAAGTCAAATTGCCATATCCATAAGACCAAAAAAATTAGGTAATTTTTTTACAAGATAAACGTTAATACAACCATATAATCTAACAAGAACAACAAAATACGAGGTTAATTGACATTGGTTACATAACATATACATAAACATCAAACACTAGAAGAATTCCACTACGACTGTGGAAGAAGCTCGGTGCAGTTTCAACAACTCTCTAGCCAACTCCCAGTTCATCCTCACATTTTCATAGTGATCTACACTCAAATTGCTGAGCCTGATATAAATCATCTTCAGCAAGGAGGAACAAGCAAGCACAAACTTTATTATTGTTAATTCATTCACTGATCCAGGAAAAGATCGAAACACGACACCCTCTAGTTGTGTAGACCTCATTCTGTTGCTGCCTAAATCTAATGAAAAAATTTCCAAATGTTGATCACTTTCCAATGAAGCCTGCAAATTGAGATAGTATTGTGATGTACAACCATGGAAATTTATGATGATATATTTGATTCATATGCATTCCACTTACTCTAGTTTCTAGTGTTTGCATTCTTGGAGCTCCACGAATCATTTGAATGATGAATAACACCATTGCTTTGTTCCCAAAATCAACTCTGGATAGATTTAAAGTTTTGAGGGATACAAATGCCACAGGGACATTCATCCATGAGCTACCTTCTTCCAACAACTACAACAAATCAAATTTTCATTAGACTTTCAACATTACATTTCATAAGTATTATACATTACTTTAAAATTTTTGTAATTTTAGGTGTGAAACTCAAAATTGGTCTTACCCTACACTCTTCAAAATCCAGTGTAACAGAATCAAGTTTTGGAAGATTTCTTAGCTGAAATATACTATAAGTTGTGATTGTGGTGACCTGGTTCCAACGACCGAATGGCAAATACAACTTCTTCAAATTCCCAATTTGTGCAATGACCAATAGTCTCATTCGTTAGAATCAGTAAGATTCATTTTAAGAGACTCGACTTTGGGACAACCAGCTATAAAGTCCCAAATTGTACCAATCTTAAATTTGTCGGATAACAATTCTAAGTTCAAGAGATTTGGGAAACCTTCAAAAGTTGCCAAAATAGGAATAGTACACCAATGAAGTTCCAGATGTTTCAACTCGAAATGAGTGTACATTTGGGTTGGCAAAATAACTGGTTCAGCATACCAGTTTCGAATAATGAGCCCCTCAATTCCTTGATTACCCAACCACAACAGCCAATCATGTACATCTTCAAAATTGAAGTCATCTTGTCCAAACGTTTTAGGCTCTACAGAGAAAACAAATCTTCTTATGGGACCTTTGAGTTGAAGTAGAAATCTAGTCACATGCCTCCCATCAAACTTATTTGTCAAAAAGTAAAATAAATCCTCATCAACTAGGACATCGGTGAGCAACTTCCACTTAGACCTCCAGTTTTTCGCTAAAGTAGATGTCGCCACCACCTCTTTTAGTGGCAAATGATTCATAATATTAGTCATCACGTTATCCGGCATGTTGCTAATATAATCCGGCATGAAATTGATAACATTCCTTCCTAATGACATGGTATTGTTGGAATTAGTTTAGATTTAGTGAGTAATGGAAAATGAAGGCTTGGATTAGTAAATGATGTTTTTTAATTTTGGATTTTGTTTTTAGATAGGGTCTGTGTAGTTATGTTCGGTATAGGGGTTTGGTGGGTGGGTTTAATGATTCGCGCGCAAAATGAACAAGCGTATCAGGGAAGGTAACCTCAAGTGTCAAAATTAAGTTCATGAATCGTCCCTAAAGTTGAATGTCGGGTTTATGTTGGGTTAGCTAATGGTTAAAAGGTGGCTGGACTATTATGCCCCTCGAACTAGAACAGAAAACGTGCGTTGACCAAGCCCAAATGGGTCAAGGGACGCAATCGGCCTATAAAACACAAAGTTTGGACGCATGGCAACGATTTTTGGAACTTAGGGGGCAGGGCGATGTTTTTGGGAAAGTTTAGGGACCAACGGTGTATTTTTGTCTATAAATTATCTTATCAAAGTATACACAACAGATCTCGGATGTTAAAAGTTTGAATAACAAGAATGAAATGCAAATTGGAACGTAAATAAAACCTCTGTTCCAACTGCGTATAATGTTTGAAACCAATTCTATAATAAAGTTAAAAATTACATCTCATTATCTTAGAGCCCGTTTGGTATGGGGTTTGACTTAAAGTAGGCTCAAAACCTTTGTTTGGTACAGATTATGAGGTTTAAAAATTAGGGATCAAATCCTCCAACTCTACCATTCACAAAAGTCATGCCACCCCCTACTTTTCTACAACTTTATTTTTTTTGTGGGCTCATCTCACACCTCTTTTTATTATTATTATTATTATTATTATTATTATTATTATTATTATTATTATTATTATTATTATTATTATTATTATAAAATTATTAAATTTTTCTCCCTTCTCATCTAATTTAAATCTAAATTAAATTCAAAAGAAAATCCAAATCTAAATCCTAATCCTAAACCCATTTACAAACCAAACGGGCCTTTAGTAACCTTAGATATAGCGAAACAAGTGTACGTACCATTTTCAATAAGTGAGCTTCTCGTAGGTACATAAAACGTGTATATTTTGTTTTGCTGGTTCATCAACATCGTCTTTGTAGACCACTATACAAACAATGATGCATTAATGTTAGCGTATACTTCGTAGCATAACTATATAATTCAATTTTTGTACCTTTGGTCATTGGTCACTGCATCACTACAATTAATTTTTGCATTGATGTCACAATTCACAAAAAGAGGAATCTTCACAGTACCTTAGTAAAAGCAGAGTGGTAAAAAGAGGAAAGGAGGTAAACATACTTTATTAACCTCGTTGTAGTTATTAGTTTACGGAGTACCATTTGGCCAATGAATGCTATATTACATTGTAATCACAAGAAACAAGTATGTTCAAAGTAATTTGTCATTCTGTAATCTTAACTTGTACAATTATTATTAAACGCTAACTTAAAATGTTGAAATGCAGATTGTGAGCGCAACGTGCTGTCAGTGACAGAACCAGAAGACAAAGTCACCGGTGCATTTATGAGAAATCAAACAAGACTACATGCACAAATTTTTGGGACCGGGTACATTTATAGAAAAATAGAGGTTTTATAACAAAATTAGCACTACGAGACAAAAATTCATGGGTGTCCCGGGACCCCCCCGGACACCCCTGGTTTTGTCCCTGTGTGCTGTAACATAAGTCAAAGCGCCAACTCATTGTCGTCTTAGTTTTTCCCCTTTTCACTTACATCTCAATGTTATAAATAGCGCGATGTGTGGCGGCATTACCAAGCCTCACGCCTTAGCGGCCAATGCGAAGCTTTCGCGTTTTTAAGACGTGACTTAAGGCGTTACAAAATATGAATATATTTATATATTTATATCATATTTCATATATATCAAGTTTACAAAAATCGTTGTACATAATGAATTAGGTTAAGAAACTATCCTTACATGTAATATTCTTCATTTAAAAAAAATATATCGGAGTTAAATTAAAAATCTCGTCACGCCTCACGCTTTAGCGCGCCTTATCATGCATTTTCCCGCCAAATCTCACGTCACGCCTAGAATCGACGCCTTGTACTATTTCGTAACGTGGATGTCACGCTTCACGCCTTAGCGGCGCCATGACGTGCCTTTTTGAACCATGGTTTTTCGCAACAAAACAAATATACTCCTAGTAAATAGTAAACGAAGTTGGTATATTGCTATACTAAACCATTAATTACTCGTACATTTTTAATTTACTGTTATGCTTATTCATTTTTCTTAACATGAGAATTAACACCAACGTTTTGTGTGAAAAGCTCCCTAACGAAATGGTTGTGGGTTCAAATCATACTTAAGACATGTGAGATAATTAGTTTCCGTTATATAAAAAAAATGCTATCATAATTAACTTTGTCCAAAGTTCGGTTTTGATAAGTAAACTTCAAAAAATACGAGGAAATAAAACAAACTTTCATAAATTGTTCTAATATGCGCATTTTGATGTATTGTAATACCAGAAAATCTAACACGTATAACTATTTTTAACGTGACAACACATTAAAATATGAATATTAGAACATATTATAAATGTTCGTCATATTTACTAATATTTTATATAGTTCAAAAATAGTATTTTCAAAATATCTGGTTACTCTTTTACGACATAAACTCAATTTACATTAGAAGTTAGCTTATCTTAAAAACTATAATTCTTTCTATAAATATTTTATAACTTTACACTAAACACAAAAACTAATTTAAAAAGCATTGAGATTTGAAAATCACATAAATAATACCACCAATTAACCAATATAAATGCTCCCACCAACTTCACTCTAGTATTAAAACTTGCATTTAAGGCCACATCTACCCAATGCTCCATTTATATAAATCTTTTGTTCTTTTACATATCTTCTTAAAACTAAGCAACCCAACTACACCAAATTCATGTTGTGATGATGAACAACATTGTTGGAAGGTGGTGGTGGTTGCAATCTCTAGTCTTCAGCTCTAGCAAAGATCATTTATTATTTGAGCTTTTATTTTTTGAGGCGCAAACAAAAAACAATTTATGTTGTTGTTGAAGTAGGTGGTCTCGGAATATAAAGGTAAAATCATCTCGTAATTTAAGTTCACCATTTAATATTAGGGGCGATTACATTTATATCCTTACTAAAATTCAATATTATTGTTCTTGATATGTTGTGTGTGTGAAATATAACTATAATATGTTAAAAGCAATGTTATAAATAGTGCGAGGCGTGATGTGGCGGCATGACCAAGCCTCACGGCTTAGCGGCCAAGGCGAAATTTTTGGGTTTTTAAGACGTGGCATAAGACGGCACAAAATATGAAAATATTTATATATTTATATCATATTTCATATATATCGAGTTTACAAAAATCGTTGTACATAATGAATTAGGTTAAGAAGTTATCCTTACAAGTAA
The DNA here is from genome assembly GCA_014162995.1 of Artemisia annua. Lineage (NCBI taxonomy): Eukaryota > Viridiplantae > Streptophyta > Magnoliopsida > Asterales > Asteraceae > Artemisia > Artemisia annua. The sequence goes on from LBNU01019132.1 coordinate 132,507, forward strand.
TATTCTTCATTTTAAAAAATATATCGGAGTTGAATAAAAAAAAACTCGTCACGCCTCACGCTTTAGCGCGCCTTATCACACATTTTTCCGCCTAATCTCACGCCACGCCTAAAGTCGACGCCTTGTTCTATTTTGTAACATGGATGTCACGCTTCACGCTTTAGCGACGCCTCGACGGCGCCTTGACACGCCTTTTAAAACCATGACTGCACTAAAAAACAAGCAAAAGGAGACCTCTCATTTTATACTCGTATTCAATAAACAAAACCCCTATCTCACCTTCATATTTCTATTCCTCCATCAACACACTTCATGCTATGTCTCTGCCAAACAAACTTATTTAATTCTTTGAAAACAATACGTAAAAATGACCTAGCATTCAAGCATACAGGTTGTTGGGTGTTACACGAACAAAATTTCATTAAAATATTCTTATCATTATTTGATGCCTCAAAATATTGATGCCTCAAAATTTCATTAAATCAGCGACATGCTAGGGATTCTCCAGGTATTACATGTCTTCTAAATCTTAAGAAAATATAGTTTTTTTTTTTCTAGATTCAAAAAAAACGTTTATTGGGTTTGTCTTATGTGGTTGAGAATTATTTTCCAATTAGATTTTAACTGTAATTCCTTTTTTTATTTGTTGGTCTTTGGCAGGCCTATCTAGATGGAATGAATAGGTATACCTTATTAAAAGGCAGGGAAGATGAAAAGGAAGACAGCCAATTTATTTTCTAGATAGATACATTGGATGAAAAACCGAATTTGACATATATGGCTTGTTGGTCTCGATTTGAAGTTGTTTATTCTAACATTAGTTGACATTGGTTCCCCCGAACAGCCCACTATTTGCATTATTTTGTTTACGTACCTTCATGTTATGGGATTGTGTAGGCACATTAGATCTCCACAAGAAACAAGTGAGCTATATGATGTTACTAGTTTTATATACTATATGACTACCAGCGAATCAAACTCCTAGAGTACTTTTTCTTTTTATTACGGGAGATCAACGGGGTTCTCATTGCTCATTACGATGTAAAGCTTCCACATTTGTTTATGAAGTTTAAATTACCTGTCTGAGACAAATTCTTTATGAATTGAAGCCATATGTATATATGAACTAATTCAAACCCCTAGTGACAATTTCTTGTAAACATGAGATTCGCAATTTGGACATGGTTTTGGTCTTGCAATTTCTTGGAAACATGTGATCTGTGCAATTAAAACTCAATGTCATGGATTTGGATATCCCAAGCACCTAACAATCCAACTAGTTCATATTTTGACCCATTTTTAAGCATAACCAAGTATCAGTTGGAGTGTTGGACTTGGAGCTCCAAGCATCTTTGTAGCTTTATTTTAAATTAGGAACTAGCTCATAATCCGCGTTTAACGCGGGCTTTTAAAATTAGTGAGCGAGATTTAAAAATAATAATAATAATAATAATAATAATAATAATAATAATTATTATTATTATTATTATTATTATAATTATAATTATAATTATAATTATAACTATAATAACAATAATAATAATAATAGTAGTAGTAGTAGTAGTAGTAGTAGTAGTAGTAGTAGTAGTAGTAGTAGTAGTAATAGTAATAATAATAGTAGTAATAATAATAATGATAATAATAATAATGATAATTATTATACTTGTATATCTTTACAAAGCTCTATTGCCCAAAGATAGCCCGATTGTATTTCGTTTACAATAACTCTCATTGGTTACTTCCTTTATTGGTTATATATTCATAGCGTATGTAGTTGGATTGGTGGACAACTTGACAAAGGCAAATTTACTTGGAGTAAATTGAAACCCACTTAAAGCTTGTAAAAATCCAACAACGATAGGATTATTGTGAGTTTACATGGTCTTATGTGAAAACTTAAAAGGGTTTAAGACAATTAGATTAGTCTTAATTTCATGGTAATAATAGTTGGACGGTATAAATTTATTTTAATGTACTTTTTATGAAATTAAAATTTACCAAATAAAATTTGTATTTAAAGTTACAATAACAATATCTTCATGCAGATAAAACAAATTGAGGCCTTGATAATGTTTGTTTGCATTGTAAAAAAACGATTACAATAAACGCAAGGATAAAACCAATAAATATTAGTTATATATAGGAAGAACTCAAAAGTTATCAAAACTAAATAAAACAGAAGGTTGGAATAAGTGAGTGTGTTAACAACTCATTTCCAACTCGAACATAATCAGATTCTGTTTAAATTTAGCAGAGATATATTTTTTTTTTCAACTTCATAATTGCACTATATATTAAACAAACTTGAACAACCAAATTACAACTCAATTCCCTAGTATGTCGACGTATATATCCTGGAAAAAAAGTTACTCATATAGTTCCAAACACGCCCCCCAAGTTATTGCAAGCCAACAATCATCTCCATTCAATAAGGTTCTTCACTCTTTAGTTCCTTGTTTGGCTATTTGATATACTTACCTGTTAAAGCATGGCCCATGCTCTAGTGACATTTCCACACCTGGCCCGGGCCGGATCATGAGTGAAATATCTTGATCGGGTCGACTAGGCCAGATCATGTGTGAATAGAAAATTGAAAACGTACATAGCAGTTCTAGCTAAAATACTTGAAATAATTCTACCACTTCTATGTCAAATGAAAATTACTTGTCGCATTTTGTGAATGGCCAATGAAACATTATCATTTACATTCTTGCTCGTGACGTAACACTAAATTCAAAGTCTACTAGCCTAATAGGTATAAAAATGGAGTTAAGAATGAAAGTTTACCCCATGAATGTATAGGGTGGTTGTTCCATACTTTGTATATAGTTGTATTTGTTTCATATATTTTGCACTCTACAGAAAGAAATTCATCATAGTATTAATCATATAGAGAATACAACTGAAGTACAAACAACTTGCCATAAATCTATTTAGAAGTTCAATATTATGTTTTACATGAAAATGAATCATGTATATTAAGACCTATGTCATGAAATATAGTTATTACATTTAAAAGTTATACAATTTATCACTTCAACTTAAAGCTATTATAATCAATTTATCATTTGGAATGCTTTGGTCATTTGGGTTGGGCCATTCGGTTTGGACCCTTCGGCCATTAGTCTACTCGTTCGGCGTGCACCATTCGGCCACATACGCCAACATCAGGCGAGAATCAATGATTAATCAAATGCTCATGGAAGTCGACTTAAAACCAAACAGGCACCTAATATATGGTAATCCTTAACGATACGTTTAACGAACTTATCAATATATGATTATGGATATATAGTCACTTTACGTTTACATATATATGCAACATAACTCATGATCAAGTCTTTTGTCTTATAAATATCTTATCAAAGTATACACAACTGATCTCGAATATTAAAAACTAGCTTATAGACCCGTGGAATCCACGGGATTTTAGAGGGTTTTTTTATTAAAAAAAATAAGTACGTGAATAAAGTAAGAAAGAACAACGAACGTAAATGCTATAAAATTTTCTTGTAATGGAATAATAAGTTATAAGTGACTGATAGTATAAAATACAATGCTTGTAAATACCTGTGTAATAAACGTTCATTGCCTCGTGATCTCCAATATGTTTGTCTTCAGAAGCAAATGTATGCAGTGACCATTCTAACATTTCAACAAAAGGTCCATTACGTGAACACCTAATAAGTTTAAAAAAATATGTAAGTAAAAGAAATTTGGGATTAATTTATAATAAGTGTAAATAAGAAAAATACCACAAAACATGTAATATGTATACTGTACATACCTATTGACTGTTTGATCATTAGACCTTGAAGATTTCTTTATATACCACATTTATAATAGTTTTTGATAGGTTACCATCCGCATTTGAAACAATAACCCTCAAACCTTTTTTGCTTCTGACACGTGAAAGAGCCACATATAGCTGCTAGTACCTACACATAGCTCATGTACATCTATCATTAATAGCACATCTGATTTTATCAGCATTTAAAAGGTGACATTATGCTTAATTGAATTCCAACCAAATTATATCCCCTTAAACGGCTTATTGCTGACTTAAACGACTTATTGCTGACTAAAATTTTCAGTCATTTACTTAAGGAAGGCTCAATTTGATTGGTCAACTTGCCGATTGGACATTTGTTCAAAATTTGTACTCATGTATTTGTATCAACTTGTGTCCTTAAGGCCATTAACATCAGCATCACCACCAAGGGAAGTTGTTATCTTAATTTTGCCACCTCAACCTTTAGCAACTCTTCCTTAAGTGAATTAAAGCTTACAATGGAGGTGGTCGACTTTTACTATGTGGCAAGGGCTTAGCCTTATTTGCAGACTACTTCATAAGGCCTATGCATACTTAGTAAGCTCAAGACTAATTTGCATGATAACTTTCTTGTTTTCTGTTTATTATTGGTAAAAAAAAATAATAAAAAAAAATAAAATAAAAAAGATAACGTGTATAACAAAAGCATCACATACCATAAGGTAAAACATAACCAAACATGAAAAATCACTTTTTATAATACAAGAATGCTTCTTACCGGTTCGAATAGCTCTATTTACTTTACCTATTCTCTTCAATCTAATAAAAGGAACCATAAAAATAATGAGAAGTAGTAAGATTGATATTATAACTAAATACCACAAACTTGCATGTTCCACTACTGGTACTACAGTGTTTATGTTGTTTCTGAGATTAAAAACATAACAAAAAACTTTACTCGTGTTATGACCCGTGCAACGCAAGTTACAAACAGCTCATAAAACAAAATACTTCGAGCTGGAATATGTGGAACTTTCATTACCTAAAAAAGAACTATTGCAAATTATTACGACATACATCACTAACTTGAATTTTTATTAAACTTTACCAAGATCATTTTTATAACCATGCCAACATAAAAGGAAAAGATCTTAAACCGTGTAAAGAGACTTCTATAATGAAAACGCACAAATGGATACATAGAGGGAATTAATGTGGTTAGCTTATTTTTGTCTTTCTTATCAAAAGTATACATTAGTAGATGCCTTTGAAAGCATGTCACAATATTAGGAGTCACATAGCATGCCATAGTGTAAAGAAGCACATAATGATATAACAAAGAAATAGTAAACTTAGTTATTTATCTACTACACATGAGTCACATGAGTCTAAGGACACCCCATCCAACATAATAACATGCAATATATTAGGAGTCACATAGCATGCCATAGTGTAAAGAAGCACATACCTGATATAACAAAGAAATAGTAAACTTAGTTATTTATCTACTACACATGAGCCTAAGGACTCCCCATCCAACATAATAACATGCAATATATTTAGATAGCACATGAGCCTAAGCACATACCTGATATAAATTATGACAAAGCACATCAACAAATTGAGATAGCATATGAAAACTCAAAAGAAGATATAACCCATTTGACAAATACCAAATCCGAGGTAAAAGAAAAACATTAACAAATTGAGATATTATATGAAAACTCATGAAAGATTATACGCACATAACACATACCCAACCCATAGAAGATACTTGTATGAACTATTGGAATTTCAAAAGAAGATATGACACACTTGACAATTACAAATAACCTCCCATATCGACCCATACCTATTTTGACCCATTTCAAAAACGACTTAATATGCTATAATAAAAGATGAGTATAAAAGCATTGAGTTACTAAAATTCTTAATATAGAATTACTCTTTGCTTGTCCCAAATGGGTGACGAACGACTCATGAACTACCCTTTGCTTATCCAAGGTTTAAAAAAAGTGTTCACATTCATTATTTGTTCTAAGTCATTCTTTTTGCAACAGCTAATAAAAACTATTTTTTTTATATATTAAATATGTTTACTTTTTGAAGTTATACCTGTAACTTATATAAAACTCTTCATTTTCAAAACGCCGACCATCTTTCAACAATTTTACAACTCCATTATTCGTAATCAACTTTTCGTTATACTTAAATTGCACGTGCATTATTTGGTCATCAAATTTGTATTTCTTATATTTTTGCAGGGTCGTGAAGTTGGAATAATATTTGTGGGCCATTGTAATCTCTAGGGCCGTGGTAGCTTTGGGTAAGGGTTATGATCAAAATAATTTGGTTTTTGGTTAGAAATAACTTTAAAGAAAGTAAAAGCACTGTTATTCATATTTTCCAATGCAAGAACTCAAAAAATAAAGCACTATTAGAAGAAATAACGATTCTATCTATGGGTATCATTTCTGGTTCAAAAGCTGGGCTGTCAGCAAATTCAAGTAGGTTTTTGCCATCTAAGCGTAGAATAACAAATAGGATATCTCTTTAATAAATAGGCTTTAAAGGTCATATGTGATTTATAAATTGTTCGTATAATGGTTTAAGGGTTCCTATTTGATAAAACTGAACTTCAATGACATTTAGTTACGGCCTAAAAGTGCAACCTTTTCTTTTGTAGTTGAAATTACTTGTTTTTGACCCGTTTGAAATAAGATATTACCCGACTCTCCACATTCATGTATAAGCCTTGTTAATTTGGTTTAATAAAGAAAAAATAACATGAGCACCTTCTAAGCAACCCGTGTCCTCAATTTTCGTTCAACGCGTGTTTAGGGAGTTCGTTCAGCGTTCAACGTGTTCAGTTTACATTCAGCGAGTGGATTGAGCAACCCGTGTCATCAATTTTCTTGCAACTTCCATCAGAAAAAAACAGAGGTACGTATTTCTGTAGCTTATAGACCCGTTAAATTGACGGGATTTTAACAATATTATTAATTAAGGAGTTACATGTGTGAATAAAGTAACAAACAATAACGAACGTAAACACGTTACATTGATTTTTGAAGGAAATAATAAGAAATATGTCAATTATACGATAAACAATTTGGTTTGTAACTATTAAGAAAATAAACGTGCATGTATCGTCTTCTCCTGGTAGATAGTCTTGAAGAGCAAATGTACACAATCAACGTCAAACACTGGAGTAGTCCATGTTCATTTCCATGAACACCTAAATATTTAAAGAAAAACAAAAGTGAAACTAAAAAAAAGTTGTTGATAATAATAGTATATGTAAAGTTAAAAAAATGGTACTTCTTTTTAAACAACGCTTATTGTACTTTTCGAGATATTACCATCTGTATCACAAAGGACAGCTTTCAAACTTCTTTTGCTTTTGACCATGGAGACGATAACGTATTGTTGTTCATGTGTGAAAAGTACACTTCTTTTGCTTTTGGTAAAATCATGATTGTTTTAATCATTTAATTAAGGTGGCTAAAAATTACACTTCTAAGTGGCGAATGTAGTGATAAAAATGTTGAACGATTTTGAGCAACAATTGCTGAAAATACGATTTTAGTCAATAGCACATTCAATTTGAAGCGAAGGTGTAATATGTGTAGTACTTAATTGAGCTTCCACAACCGTATCATTAAGACTACATAAAATAATATTGGTTACATAAAATGAAACACACGAACAAAAGTGAGCACAAATTAAAAGAAATACAAACCTCACAAAAGTTTAAACCAATGATTGAGAGTATAAGTAGTGTCATGCATGTTGTTACTATCGTGTCATTTTTTTCCTCTCATCAGATAGTATACTTTGAGCATAAGCAATTGAAGACAACATAACAAATGATATTCATAATATTTACACAGTATAAAGAGAGAACATTTAATTCTTAAAAAGTAATGAAAATGAAAGAATAAAACAAATACTCCCCTGATTCGTTTGGTGTGGATAGTGAGGTAACATGGTTAGATCTTCTTCCAAGAAAGATGAAAAGCTTCCCTTACGAAATATAAATCATCTCCTTGTCCAAAATAACCTGTTAACCTGAAAAACAATAAAGGCGAACCTCGCGTAAAATCGGCGGTATAATCTATAATAGGATATAATGCTTGTGGAATGAATGTTTTTGCAGAATTCCTGGAGATTATAAGTTAGAGAATTAACAAAACTTTTTATGATTCCGGAAGAAAAACAAAACTTTCAAAAATTTCAAAAAATTACTGCCTGACGCCGTCAGGTTATAATGCCTGACGCCGTCAGAAATGATCTGACAGAATTCTCATGTTAAGTTTCCGGAAAATTTCTGGAAAAACTATACCTTACTTCCTGGAATTCCTGCAAAAATATCATTATGACTCGATACAAGCATTTGACTCAAACAAGAACTAATATGCATGTTAATTTACATTGTTATGATTCATGTTCATTCGTTCTTATAAACCGATTTAGATTTCCCTTACACTTATCTTTTGCAAAATACCTTTATATGTAGTTAAGACGAAGTTAAAAACAAAATAAAGCATTTTCACAAGTTAGTTTGAAGCATGAATCAATAACAAGAAAAATAACATACATACGGAAACAAATAAAATCAAACAAACAAATAAATAAACACAAAGTAACACTAGTACAAAAAGTTCTATTGGTCACGCATGGTCGATTTTGAAATGTCACACTGTAACATTTATACGTGACTAAATGTACCAGAATAAAATGAACAGCCACACTTGATCCGACTTGTGTGACCATTTCGGAATTTTATTGTCACACATTTGAATATTTATGTTGTAACACCCCGAAAATAGTAACAAAGCAGCGGAAGTCTATTCGGGGTATTACTTCATAGAATCATAGACATAATTATAGAAAACGACTCGAAAGAGACGTTTTGAGAAAATTTGTTATCATTCATCAAATATCAAATCAGAGTAACAACAACGGTCCACATGGTTTTGTCTTACATAATAAAAATGTCTTAAATTTAAAAATGAATGATAACGTTTTGGGTGATATCCAAAAGAGGCCCAAGTCCACTCGTGCCATTATGCTTCTTAGTTACCTGAGATAAACATGCTAAAATGTCAACACGAGGTTGAGTGAATTCATAGCGTTTAATTTATAAATAGTTTTGAACACAAGCCAAGTAGTAATAAAATCAATAGCATCGTTATATGTATATTGCACTAAGCCTCATGACACGCAATCCTTAACATCGGAAGTAGTAATAATAATAATAATCCACATCAAAATGTGAAGTGGTAAATGCCCTCGTCGTAGGAGTTTGCCATATTCCTAGTTAATTCGAAAGTGGGTGCATTTTGGCTATCAACGGCTAGTACAATACTATCAATC
>LBNU01019132.1:142203-198311 GCA_014162995.1 Artemisia annua
GTCAACCCCAAATAGATCTATTCACTAAATTCGCGTTCACTCGCAAGTGACTAATGGTTCATGATATGAGGGTCTTTTGGCAAGGGTGGTAACTTAGGCAATATCAATCAGGATAGCATACAGAAAAATACTTGTGTTCAGTTTAGTAGCATGTATCTCCCCACGGGATTTAAAAACATAGTAAAAAGTGGGACTATGAACTCACCTCAGTAGTAGTAGTCTCAAATGCGATAGAGTCAAATAGTAGGTGATAGCTCCGACGCGTGACCTAGATTAGTATGGCATAATTTAGTTCATAGTTTAAGTCTAAGACTCAACGAAGTGTAATTATACTCAAAAGTTTTAAAGTGTTGTGTTATCGTTGCTTGTGTGGCAGCATTTAAGTTTGAAAATAGTTTACAAAATGTATGGGTGTATTGGCTCTTGGAAGTGCATACGATCACTCGAAAAGAAGCGTTAAGTGTTTATGACGAAAAGTACTCGTTAGACAAGTATACGAAAGACAAGGGCGGAAAATAATCATTGTGATTATTGAGCGTTGTCGGAAAAATGTGGAAAAGTGTTTAGTGATGAGAAAACGGAAAACAAGCATGACTCGTGCATATAGTTGGTTTCTTGTGGTAACTATGAGTTACAAAATATATGTTTAGGTAAAGGCCGTTTTAAAATTTTATAAAACTTCAGTTGTTTTTTTTTTTTTATAAAATACCATTTCAAGTACTTACAAATTTAGATAGGCGATATAAATGTGTTAAATATTTACAAGGTTAGTTTTATTTATAGTCTTGGGACATGTGTTAAAATGCATATCTAGTTTTTTTTTTTTTTAGTTATACATTATGTTTTTATAAACTTAGTACAACTTACGCCGCGACTCTTGATCGAGTGGAATGAAACGGGTCGGGAATGCGTGGCGGAATAAGTCGAGTACAAAATACATCGACACACATATAGATTACCAAATCCAGTTTTTGTTATACTATGTCATAAAAAAAAATATACATATTCTGTTATGATTAAACTACAAAACAAACACACCCCATACATGGCCTGTTGGGCTTACGTTAGGGCTGTGGGTAGGACCGGCCCAACAACCTCAATATTCAATCAATAAGCCCAAGTCACTTAACCATATTGTTTCAAAAACAAAAATAAAAACTCGCTTAATACGAAACTAGGAATGCACTCTGCGACTTATGCCTCGACCCGATACAAACCTAAGACACGAGGATTTGTGAGCATCTTCTCGGCTTAGAAATGTACAAACCCGAGACTCACACTACTACCCTCAACGTCTGGTGTTAGTCGTGGGTATCAAGCATCACCGTGGTACACTTTCCAGAATACTTAAGGGTTAACCTTGAATCATTTGGCCAAGAGGTGAAAAAGAATATTGATACCTATACTGTGATTCGAACCACCGTAGGCTCAATCTAGACCACGACCTCGAGCACTAAATTACGCCACAATTACCAAGCAAGAGTGAAAAAATGTAACTTATGAGCCAGAGGAACTTAGGTGTTTGTCTAGATTAAAACTTCTACCACACAAGGATCAACATAACAGTTTCAAATCGGGGCTTCGACTAGGCGATAATCCGAAATTTAAACAAGAAAACTCAAAATGGGCACAACCTAACCAATACACCAATCGGTTCTAAAACTACACCACACAAGCTTGACCACAAACTCTTTCATTTGCAAACCATTTAGTCGACCCAAAAACTAGGCCTAAGAACAATATGCAGTCTTCGAGTTTAGCCACACAACCATTAACACCTTGTTTTAACATTAAAACTACCCTAACCTTTGATCTTTACGAATACCAAATCAATTCACAGCAAAATATTTTAACAAACAAAACTCTAAAAATTAAATACCAAACAAAACTAAAAGAAACATAAGGGAAATTTTTATATTCGAATGAAACAAGCAAACAAGGAAGATTCAGAACCTTACAACAAAAGAGCTCAAATAAAGACCAAACACCCGATTCCGAATTCACCACAAGCAAATCCACACACCCTTCGAATTCTTCAGAAATCTCTCTCTAAAAAAACTACTAGTATTTTGATGGTGAAAGTTGTAGGATGTGTGGAAACCCATGGGAGATCGGTCGGTATAAATAGATTTAATACAAAGGGGGTTTTGATTCCACTATCTCAAGAAGTCAGTTGGGTTAGTAGCTAAAAGGGGTATCACACCATCACCATCTAGTCAGCTCTTGTAGTCTTGCGTTGACGCCAATCTTGGACAAAGAGGAAGGACATCAGGACCACCTTGTTGCCTTGTGGTCATGGATTCAGACCTGAGTAGGAGCGGCGCTGCAGGAGGAGACAGGGGTCTTGGGCTTTTTCTGGTTTTGGTATGAGGGAGAGAGAGATGGAGGAGATGAAGTAAAGGTTAAGAATGAAAAGGGGTGGGGGGTTGGTTCGTTGGGTATCCCCACAAAGGACGATTTTTCTTTCTTTTTTTTTTTTATAGTTTATCTCTTTTATTATTTTAATTGTTTGTATTTTTATGGTTTGTATATATTTAGTTTTCATTTTGAATGTATTTTGTTTTGGGCATTTATTTGTGTAAGTAAAAAAAAATAAGGTATAAATAAAAGTGAGGCGTGAGGTTGTTTTAGACTTTGAGGTGTTTGAGGAATATTTGACGACTTCGTGTTTTATCGAATCCCCGGTATATAATTATCAGATCTATGCCATACTATCATGGTGTCGGGACACGTGCGGGTTTTAGTGAAAATGGAATGTGAGTTCAACACATTATTCGTTTGAAATTATTCGTCATTGCTTTACAAATTTTAAATGAAAGCTAAAGTGTAAACATGAGCATGAGTGAAAACTACTGAATATAGCATTCATAAATAAATCTTTCGGGTTCACAGGAAGTTAATAACTTGGAGAAATTTCGGGTTTTTACAAGAGTAGTGTTTTGAGTTTGGACATTAAACTTTGAACAATAGAAAATGGATTTTTGGAAATGTGCATAAAACCGGGTCTAACCGGGTTGACCCGGCGGTCGAACCGGTTGACCCGGTGACCCGGCCGGGTCGATCCCAAACCCGGGTTTCAAAACATTGGATAAAACTTTTATTTATTGTTTACGTATTAGAATAATATTTAGCATTAGGGATTAATCTAAAACATAGTAATGATTTGATAAGAATGACGAATGAATGCTTTCAAGACTTTCTTTAATTCCCTAATTAAGGATAATAAAAAAAAATTAACATATCTTACCAAGCAATCCCGATCCCATCCCCATCTTCTAACCAAACTAACATGTATTAAAATACAAAAATGACATGAAACTTGAAATTAGAGAGCACATTTACCTTTCCAGATCAATCAAGATGTTGCTACAATTAAGATCTCTATGAATGACGCATGGCTCGTGGGTGTGCAAATAATCCAAGCCTTTCAGAATTTGTCTTAACCATTTTTTTATGACTTCAATTGACACACGCTTGTGTTTCATCCTGTGATCTCTTAAATCTCCTGGTATGCATGCCTCGGTAATAAATTCAAGTGGTTGTTCTCAGTGCGGTTCTAGAAACCATAAAGAGCTACCAGGTTTTTGTTCTTTAAAGATTTTAGCAGTTATATTTTTTTAATAGTCTCCTTTTAGCATACCCGTACTTAGAAAAATATCTCAGGTTGTTTCATGGTACATATACATCATAATAATAAAGAAAGCTCGTATCAAGCATAAACACAAATTTTTTTATCAAGTTCTTTCCTACGAAAATTTAACTTTAATTATTTCTAACAATAAATTGATCTTAACAATAATGCTTGCTTTTTGAATGTTGCTATCAATAGCGTGACATGCAACCCTAAAAGTTAAACCACCAAGACTTATCCTAAAAATTAAAACTAAAAAACCTCTGAATGGATTTTACATTAAATTGATATATAATCCGTTTATTGGTACTTAGATGACTTCAAAGTCCAACAGGCAAATTAATGATTGTTAATATGATTTACTATACTTTTGGTTCAACATAGTAAAAAATTAATTAGATCCCTTTATATATCATAATGAGCCTTTATATATCATAATGAGCGTACCTGGAAGTTCCATGACATTTAGAGGTTTCCTTTGAGAAACCACTATCTTTTCTGCAATGATCATGAAGAAAAAAAAGAAATAACTAAGCAGGAACAAATAGCGGTGCACATGCAAGCGTATAGAAGAGCGTAGCATTCAATACTTTACAAAAATAATACAAAGAGGAACGGTCCAGAGTTTTGTCCCAGCGCATTGAATGGTAAGAGTTGAAAAGGCAATTGCATTACCAACTTGTACACATTAAACATTCGACCAATCATAGAAGAGACACATCAGCGCATTAATGAATTGGACTGCTTCAAAGACTTGTAAATTATTCTGGTTTATTAGTATAGATAGATAGATTTGAATAACAAGATCAAATGCAAATTGGAACATAAACCAATTTTGTAATAAAGTTCAAAATTACATTTCATTATCTTAGTAACCTTAGATATAGCGAAACAAGTGTGCCTACTACCTACCATTTTCAATAAGGTGAGCTTCTCGTGGGTACATAAAACGTGTATATTTTGTTTTGATGGTTCAGCAACATCATCTTTGTAGACCACTATACAAACAATGATGTATTAATGTTAGTATATAGTTCGTAGCATAGCTATTTAATTCAATTTCTGTACCTTTGGTCTTTGGTCACTGCAACACTACAACTAATTTTTGCATTGATGTCACAATTCACAAAAAGAGGAATCTTCACAGTACCTTAGTAAAAGCTGGTAAAAAGTTGAAAGGAGGTAAACCTACTTTATTAACCTCGTTGTAGTTATTATTTTACGGAGCACGAATTGGCCAATGAATGCTATATTACATTGTAATTACAAGAAACAAGTATGTTCAAAGTAATTTGTCATTATGAAATCTTAACTTGTACAATTATTATTAAAGGCTAACTTAAAATGTTGAAATGCAGATTGTGAACGCAATGTGCAGATTGTGCAGTAACATAAGTCAAAGCGCCAACTCATTGTCGTCTTAGTTTTTTCCCTTTCACTTACATCTCAATGTTATAAATAGCGCGATGTGTGGCGGCATTACCAAACCTCACGCCTTATCGGCCAATGCGAATCTTTTGCGTTTTTAAGACGTGACTTAAGGCGTTACAAAATATGAATATATCTATTTATATCATATTTCATATATATCAAGTTTACAAAAATCGTTGAACATAATGATTTAGGTTAAGAAACTATCCTTACATGTAATATTCTTCATTTAAAAAAAATATATCGGAATTGAATTAAAAATCTCGTCACGCCTCACGCTTTAGCGCGCCTTATCACGCATTTTCCCGCCGAATGTCACGTTACGCCTAGAATCGACGCCTTGTACTATTTCGTAACGTGGATGCCACGCTTCACGCCTTAGTGGCGCCATGACGCGCCTTTTAGAACCATGGTTTTTCGCAACAAAACAAATATACTCCAAGTAAATAGTAAACGAAGTTGGTATATTACCATACAAAAACCATTAATTACTCGTACATTTTTAATTTACTGTTATGCTTATTCATATTTCTTAACATCAGAATTAACACCACTGTTTTGTGTGAAAATCTCCCTAATGAAATAGTTGTGAATTCAAATCATACTTAAGACATGTGAGATACTTAGTTTCCGTTATTAAAAAAATGCTATCATAATTAAACTTTGTCCAAAGTTCGGTTTTGATAAGTAAACTTCACAAAATACAAGGAAATAAAACAAACTTTCATAAATTGTTCTAATATGCACATTTTGATGTATTGTAATAGCACAAAATCTAACACGTATAACAATTTTTAACGTGACAACACATTAAAATATGAATATTAAAACATTTTATAAATGTTCGTCACACTTACTAATATTTTATATAGTTCAAAAACAGTATTTTCCAAAAGTTTGGTTACTCTTTTACGACATAAACTCAATTTACATTAGAAGTTAGCTTATCTTAAAAACTATAATTCTTGCTATAAATTTTTCAAAACTTTACACAAAACACACAAACTGATTTAAAAAGCATTGAGATTTGAAAACCACATAAACAATACCACCAATTAACCAATATAAATGCTCCCACCAACTTCACTCGAATATTAAAACTTGCATTTAAGGCCACATCTACCCAATACTCCATTTATATAAATCTTTCGTTTTTTTACATATCTTCTTAAAACTAAGCAACCCAACTACACCAAATTCATGTGGTGATGATGAACAACATTGTTGGAAGGTGGTGGTGGTTGCAATCTCTAGTCTTCAGCTCTAGCAAAGATCATTTATTATTTCTGCTTTTATATTTTGAGGCGCAAACAAAAAACAGTTTATGTTGTTGTTGAAATATGTGGTCTCGGAATATAAAGGTAAAATCATCTCGTAATTTAAGTTCACCATTTAATATTAGGGGCGATTACATTTATATCCTACTAAAATTCAATATTATTGTTCTTGATATGTTGTGTGTGTGAAATATAACTATAATATGTTAAAAGCAATGTTATAAATAGTGTGAGGCGTGATGTGGTGGCATGACCAAGCCTCACGGCCTAGCGGCCAAGGCGAAACTTTTGCGTTTTTTAAGATGTGGCATAAGGCGGCACAAAATATGAAAATATTTATATATTTATATCATATTTCATATATATCGAGTTTACAAAAATTGTTGTACATAATGAATTAGGTTAAGAAGCTATCCTCAAGTAATATTCCTCATTTAAAAAAATATATCGGAGTTGAATAAAAAAAACTCGTCACGCCTCATGCTTTAGCGCGCCTTATCACGCATTTTCCCGCCTAATCTCACGCCACGCCTAAAATCGACGCCTTGTTCTATTTTGTAACATGGATGTCACGCTTCACGCTTTAGCGACACCTCGACGGCGCCTTGACACACCTTTTAAACCATGACTGCACTAAAAAAACAAGCAAAAGGACACCCCTATCTCACCTTCATATTTCTATTCCTCCATCAACACACTTCATGCTTTGTCTCTGCCAAACAAACTTATTTAATTCTTTGAAAACAATACTTAAAAATGACCTAGCATTCAAGCATACATCCTTATCATTATTTGATGCCTCAAAATATTGATGCCTCAAAATTTCATTAAATCAGCGACATGCTAGGGATTCTTCAGGTATTACATGTCTTCTAAATCTTAAGAAAATATAGTTTTTTTTTTTCTAGATTCAAAAAACGTTTATTGGGTTTGTCTTATGTGGTTGAGAATTATTTTCCAATTAGATATAGACACTTGGTACTTATGTGTGATCAGGTATGTACCATATTTTTATGCATTTTTTATCTAAGCATCTGCCATTTTTTATCCTTATAGAACATTACATGTCTTTTGTAGGACACCGATGGTTCTCATATTAAAGGGTTAGTGATAAATATGTTTCTAACTCTATGGCCATCGTTACTCAAAGTAAAACAATTTTACGCATGTTCATAACGCCTTTGGTTAAAGCCTCTCGCAAGAAGGAGACTCAAGTTTTCTATTCAATGTCCAAGTATGATGAGTGGCGGGTAGAAATAGGAAAGAAAGCAGTAGCAAAATATAAACTAGATTATAATAAGGTTTGTTTATACAAGTTTTGAATAACAGCTACATACATGGTTGTTTTTGCAATGTTAATATTTTTCATTATCTCTACGGGTTGGCATCCATCCATGTTGAAGAAGCACCGGGTCATTTTAAGGAGTTTGAGAAGTATGTTAAGGACTTTATTTGGCAGGATGAAAATGATGGTGATGCAATCAAGCGTTCGTTCAGTGTCAATGATGTTTATCGTGATCAAAGAAAGGACTGACTTCGTCGAGCAATAGAACAAGAACCTCAGGTTTGGTCATTTTCAGCTTTTGTCAACTTAGTTATAGATAGTTATAGCGTTGATTGTGATTGATTGATCATTGTGTTTATGTGATTACTTTACACTAACATAACTCCATTTAAAATAAGCAGAGGCAGATAAGCACCGCAACATAAGCAATATCCTTTACACCCCCTAAGTTCACTCCTTCATCAAGCGCAAATTCAAAATTGATGTGCTTGACATTAAAAGAACTATAAAATGTACAAAAACTGATTATCGTATATGATTTTTATTACCTCAAAATCTTCATGAAGCTGATGCTTGAGTTTATCATAAGGATCATACATTCATACCCATGATTCTTCAGCTCTTCTTGAGGAATCTGTTCACTGATAAACATCAACATCTTCATCAGACTTAACATGTTGCTAGGGTTTAAGGATTCCACTTCTTTTTTTAATGAGTTTAGTAAATGAGGTCCTCTTTCTTAACTTTTTTCATTTCGTGTTCTTGATTAAAAGAGTCATCGAACCATTTTGGATAAACTCATTACAAAAATATTACTAAACTCATTAAAATAAGAAGAAAAACATGATAGTTTGCATTTAGTTATGATTATAAAAATATTACTCCATATATTACAATCATTTTCTGAATTCTGAATCTTGAATACAACACTCTAAATGATTGTGTATAGTAAAAACACATGCTGGGCAACTTTCTGTTTGATGTTAAGTGTGCCCCAGTTTGACCCATATACATGTGAATGGGCTGAAGTAATCATTGTTTCTTGATGCAGGCTAATACTTCTGGTTATTATTTAGACTCAAAGGAGATTCGATACCTCGACTTCTGCAACACTGAATTGATGGAATCTGGAGTGCTCGTATCCGAAGATTAATCCCATCAATGATCGATGGATTAAAACTTAGCCAAAGGAAGGTCCTGTACTTTTAGGGCGGCTCACCAATGATACATTAATGTTCCCTGCCTCTCCAATCATGTGGTTGAGCACACTTCTTATCATCAGGGTGATGCAAATCTCGATGGTGTAATCATCAAGATGGCCCAGGGTTTTATCGGCACTAACAATGTGAATCTTCTTCAGCCAATTGGGGTATTTGGGACAAGGGCAGAGATATGTAGTAAACATGTGGGGTAATATGGGATGGTTATCCTGATAGCAATTAGAAGTCACGAGTATGAACGCTTTCAGATCGATTAAATTGGAGTGGATACCAATTAACGACCGGATAAAATCTAATTGATTCAAGTTTGTGTATTGTATTATGTTTTTCAGAGAGATTCCGTTTTTCTGTGTTCTGTATATTTCTGTATGATACACCAGAAAACGGGATTTAGGGTTAACTGCTTTTAGGCAGTTTCAAGGTTTCAAGTTGTCAAAATTTAGTCCCTCAATTTCCGAAAATTTAATTTTCTGAGGAATTTTTAACCTTGGACCCTGCTTCTCTCAGGGGCGTTGCCCCCGAACCCCCACCAAGGGGGCTACCGCCCCCTTGGAACCCCCGTTAGTCCAGTTAATATTCATATAAGTGTCGACCCTTATATGTATATTAAACTCAATCTATTTTACACTAAAATACCAACAAGATATACAATTTAAAATTTGTTGTTTTGTATACCTTACACGCATGATGTATTACATGTCGAGAAATGTTTGTGTGTGTGTGTTTGTATGCATAATGCAGTAGGATCCCTTTTGTGGCCAAGGGCGGAACATAATAGCGGCAGGGAGGGGTTGTGTCCCCCCCCCCCCAAAATTTTGTGCAATTGTGCAAATAGGTTCACATACCTTGGTGGTTGGACCACATGCAGCTAATGAAAACCATTGACAAAAGGCAGACCTAGCAAAACCTAGGCTGTTATAGTTACATGTGTCTTTTATACTCACTTCTTAAAGTCTCAGTATTACTCTATTAATAACTAATAGGAAGAAATAGTCAATAACCAGTTTTGTTTGCCAACATATTCATATACGCAAGAGGGAGACCATGTTCTTCTCAGACACCCAAGAAGTCAGAAATAAATCTTAGTTTGTAGTGCCATATGTACATTACGAATATTACTTGATAATTTATTTAATTGATGCAGGAAAATGAACTAATGAACGCCTTTAAATCAAAAGCTAAGAAAAACCAACCGATTAATATCATTCGCATTAATGAGCTGCTACAAAGGGTAGTCCTAAGACGCGACAACCGTTTTGGACCAAGGGTGACACACTTGTTAAAAAAAAGAAGATATATCTCATTATAGATACATTCCGGCTATTGATAGAAATGTATTGTGAGAGAACAAAGGTAAGCTTCATTTTAGTTATTTATAGATTATGTCATCTGATATTATGTAAATAAAATGTGGATTTTTAACACAATTGATAAATTGTAGATTGGAATATGCAATATGCTATTGGAAATGTTGAAAAGATGCTCGCTAAAAGAAATAGCCTATATGAGGAATATTGTTGTAAAAGGTCTTTTCGAATCAGGCTTACCGGTACATTGTTGTTAACGGTTCTCTAATGACCCCACTTAATAAAAAAAAAATATTTCCAAAAAAACACTCACTTAGACTAACAAAGATAAAATTGTGCCAATATAAGCCCACTAAAAAAATAAATAAATAAATAATTAAAATAAAAAATAAAAACCCACTTATAAGCCAACTGCCCACTTATGTCGGCAAAATTTTATCATTTGTAAAGCATTTATCTCATTTGAATGAGGTTCATGTGAGATAGTTATTAATTGGGCTTTAGATACGCATGTAAATTCTATTTTCGATACTTGTTTGTAATTTAGCAAGCTTTTTTCGGTGTTGCGGGTGTTCATAATAATTAATGCAAATCGTATATTCAGTTAGACAAAACATAAACTAATATAATCTCTGTTTGGTTTCTCCTAGATCATTAGAGGGTCGCACATATAAGATCCATTTGTATTACGCGCAATCTTACTTGTTAGGAACTCAAGATGACCCAAATTCAAAACAAAGAGTAGACATTTTCCTAACTAAGTGTAGCTATAGCCTACAAACGTCTTTCAAGAACAAGTCTTTTTTTTTTTTTTTTTTTTTTTTTTTTTTTTTGTGTTGGTTGTTTTTTTTATATTTGTTATTTTAAAAATAATTTTTTTTTTTTTTTTTTTTTTTTTTTTTTTTTTTTTTTGTATAGTCCACATGGTATAAGAGACTAGATGTTGATTACCATGACATATAAAAGAAAATTGATTTTATCTTGCATCAAGTACCCATGATACACACTTGTTACACTTTTTTAACGCCGAAACTAGACTAATGTTCAGTCGTCTTATTAGTTAATTCGGTATAAAACACCTAACAAAGTCATAATATTTGTTGTAAACTATATTTACATTTTCTTAAAAGTATTCGGTTAAAGACCCAGAACGGGCTTCTGAAAAGGAACTGGTAATGTGAAATGGAGTTGGCTCATGTGCAACACTAAAAAGCCACATAAAACAAAAATAAAATATAACCAACAAAAATGGCTTCAACTCAATCTGAATTGCATTAAATCAAAAAAATTAATTAAATTAAATACTACTAAACAAACATCTGTTCTTTCCTGCAATTTCTTTCTTGCAATTAGTGAATCAGAAACAATCAATCGACTTTACACAAGAAAACTTAAGAACAAAAAATCAGAGGAATGGAGGGAGGAAACAATGAATTTCGACTTCGTTTTTAGTCAGTGATTCTAAGGCTCGAAACCAATTTACCAAGACATAAACAAACGGAAAAAAACACATTGTACAAAACCTTTTCAAACAGATATTCCACATAAATCTTCCAAGATTTGTCGCATTGACGGCCTTTCTGTTAACGGAAGTATACACCTTAGTGATACTTCGAGCAACTCGTCCATAGCATTTGACTGTTGTTCACCGCCTGCGATATCCCTATCAATACAATCCATTCCTCTACCTTCTTGATCACACAACCTAACCCAATCCGTTAAGTCAACAGCACCAGATTGACCCGAGATTATGTCACCTGCACTTCTTCTGGTTAAAAGTTCCATCAAGATTACACCAAATGCATACACTTCAGCTTTGAATGATGGTATGGATGCAAGTTCTGGGGCCCGTACCCAAGTGCACCAAGGTTGAGTATTTGCTCAGCGATGCCTGTGGGTGTCATGAGACGATGGAGACCAAAGTCGGTTAACCGAGCTTCGTATTGTGGGTCTTCTAAGATTATGTTTGTTGGTTTAAGGTTTCCGTGTAGCATGCCTCTTCCGTGCAGGTAGGATAGGCCTCGAGCCACATCAACAGCAACTTTTAACCGTTGGTTGAAGGATGGAGGCGTTGTTTCTGCATTAAAAACATTCAATTCTAAATCAAAATGGAAACAAGATTTTACTGTATCACTTTTCTTATAATTGGCAACAAAGCCATACACAAATGTCTTTACCCATATACCTTTGGGCTAAAAGCCACTTGGTACGGGCAGAAGTTTATTATGAAGTTTATTATTATTATTTTTGGTAACAATGATTTCCGACCTTTTAACCAACTAATCCACGGGGTTATTATTTTTATATCCGGCTACCATTAGAGGTAGCTAAATGGGCAGGTTGAAGTCTAACAGCTCGTGCTAACCTAAAATGCTTTTTGTCCGGATATTATACTAGTGTGTCAAATATGACTACAAAAATCATAAAATGATTTCAAATGTTTTATGCAATAACAATACAAATTGAGCAACTTTAGACCAGTTTACCTTAATTAATTCTTACAGTTTGCTACAGATTAAACGAGTCACATGGGCCAAGCGACGTTCCAAATGTTTGCAAGACACACTGCACCAAGAACGGCGGTGCCATTCGGCTGTGCCAAAGAATAGCGCCAGAAATGGGAACGATGCACTGCATCGAGAGTCGCGCCATTCGTCTTCGCGCCATCCCCACAATGCCACGCGGTTGTATTTTTTTTCCCCTTATGCTACCGTTACATTTGAATTTGGTCCAAGAAAAGGGAGCGTTTGGTTTAACGGTCATATGACCGTTAGGTTTAAACGGTTAAAAAAAATAATAAATAAAAAAAATAATGTAATGTGTGTTTTTTTAATGAATTATATTTTAGTTAATATTTTGTATTTTTTATTTTATGTAAATAGAAAAAAAAAAAATTGGAGAACGGCATCAAATTTTCTGGTGCCAACTGTAACGGCCCAGAATGTGGTGCCAAAGCATTTCCTGGTGTCGTTTTGTGTTTTGCTGATGTGGCACTGTTTTTGAGAAAGGCACGAGGAGAACGGCACCACTGTACCCACCGCTCTAATAAATAGTTTTCATAATAATATAAAACCACTAAATATTTATAAAAATTGTAACTTTTTGAACAAAAAAGTGTGTCTACCCAGACCCATAAAAAAGTACCAGTTTGGATCAGACCTGCCCATTTTACCACCCCTAATTATGAGTTACCACACCTAATTATGAGTTCCAGAGAGTGTAACTAGCAATAAAGCCAAGATATCTCCCTCAATGTAGTTAGCCAAGGTAAGCCTTTCCTGTTCACGTGGGCCCCTAATAATAAGCGAGTAACCGCACAACATTAGGATGAATCATTGTGCCAATCTTCTTAATCTCTTTTGCAAATTCTTTCTTATCTTTAGTCAACCCGACCCTCAACCACTTCACTGTCAACATATGTCCACCACCTAAAGTAGCTTCATACAATGTTCCATGAATGCTTCTTCCGACACACACTTATTACTCATTAAAACAACCACCAAAACGCACTTATTACTCATTACCAACCCCATTTTACACTTTATTACTACCTACTTTATTTATTGTTTGCATTTACATCCACTCACAACTATATTTACATACTTTACAAGTTTCCATTTACACCTACTACAAGTACATTTACTTCATCTTCATTATGACACCCTTTCATCTCCATTTACACAAACACTCAGCTCCAGCTCCTACCTTATTCCTGTAATCTAACTTATTCTTCCATTTTACTTCATCTCCATTTACTTCATCTCCATTTACACACACACAAACTCATTTATAAAAATTAACAAAACACTCACCAACTCCAATAACGACCACATTTCCTCACCACCCTCCTCCTGACCACCCTCACTTCAGTAGAAATCCACCATACAAAAATCACATCCTCCACCCAAATAAAAAATAAATAAAGAGAGAGAGAGAGAGAGAGAGAGAGAGAGAGAGAGAGAGAGAGAGAGAGAGAGAGAGAACGTGAGGCTCGGTACCGTGCTCGCATAGTCCCATCGTGTTTTTCGGGACCATTTGGCCTGGTCGTGACGGCTCAGGACGTGAAAACGCGAGGCCCGGTGTAGTTCTGGCACCGTCAGGTGGCGCTTTCCGGGACCATTTGGCTAACGGCACAAGGTACCCATGGCTCTAAAAGGTCTTTTCGAATCAGGCTCTATGGTACATTGTTGTTAAGGTTTCTCTAATGACCCCACATAATATAAACTTTTTATTACGGAAAAACATCCACATACACTAGCACAGATAAAATTGTGCTCACATAAGTGGGATCGGAAGTGGGCTTATACTAACTTCATATATGTGTGTAAATAATGGTGTAAAACCTAAATGTAAATTTGATTAAAAGAATAAAAATCTGAGTAGAAAAAATGGTTTTGGACCACTGGACTTTATATGTGTAACATGTTTTGCTTTTTTGCAGAAACACCATGCGGATGCATGGGTTGCGTTTTACATAAACATGTTGCCAAAGAACATGCTTATGTCTGATTCATTTGTATATCTATTTAGATATGGAACACATAAGATGGCAAGCATATATATGGTTAGTACATTTCTTATTGTCTATAAATTATTGGGCTCCAAACAACACTAATCAATTTTATGTTTTGTAGTTCTTAAAGGCAATGGAATCCTACGACATTGACCCAACTAAAGAAGTATTCATAGAGCTGATTTATACTTATACAAGATGCAAAGACTATGAAAAGCACAAATGGTAAGAATTCTTTGACCTTATTATTTGACAGCCTCTCACATACTGCACGTTTCATCTTTCTTGTCGAAAATGAGGGATATTGTGCACGTGTGTGAGTTAATAGACTAATATAAAGAAACAGAAACAAACCATGCGAGAAAGATGAAACGTGCCGGTATGTAAGAGGTTGTCAAATAATAAGGTCAAAGAATTCTTACCAACTGTGCTTCATCGTAGTTTTTGCATCTTGTATAAGCATAAATCACCTTTATAAATACTTCTTTAGTTGGCTCAATGTTGTAATATGCCATTGCCTTTAAGAACTACAAAAAATAAAATTGATTAGTGTTGTTTGGAGCCCAGTAATTTATAGAGAATAACAAATGTACTAACCATATCTACGTTTGCCATCTTATGTGTTCCATATCTTAATAGATATACAAACGAATCAGACGTAAGCATGTTCTTTGGCAACATGTTTCTGTAAAACTCAGTCCATGCATCCGCATGGTGTTTCTGCAAAAAAGCATAATGTGTTACACATGTGAAGTCCATTAGTCCACAACCATTTTTTCTGCTTAGATTTTTATTTTTTAATCAAATTTTCATTTAGGTTTTACACTATTATTTACTCACATATATGACGTTAGTATAAGCCCACTGCCGACTTATGTGGGCACAATTTTATATGTGCTAATGTAAGTTGGTGCTTCTGTGTAATAAAGTTTTTATATTAAGTGGGGTCATTAGAGAACCGTTAACAGCAAAGTACCGGTGAGCCTGATTCGAAAAGACCTTTTACAACAATATTCCTCATCTGGGTTGTTTGTTTCTGCGAGTATCTTTTTAACATTTCAAGTAGCGTATTGCATATTTCAAACTATAATTTATCAATTGTGTTAAAAATCCACATTTCATTTACACAATATCAAATGATAAAATCTATAAATAACTAAAATAATGCTTACCTCTCTTATCTAACAATACGTTTCTATCAATAGACGAGATGTATCTATAGTTGGATATATCTTGTTATTTTTTAACAAGTGGGTCACCCTTGGTCCAAAACGGTATAGTGTCTTAGGATTGCCCTTTGTAGCAATTCATTAATGTGAATGATGTTAATCGGTAGGTTTTCCCTAGCATTTGATTCAATATTTTTTGTTAGCTCATTTTCCTGCATCAATTAAATAAATTATCAAGTAATATTCGTAGTGTACATATGGTACTACAAACTAAGATTTATTTCTGCCTCTTGGGTGTCTGAGAAGAACAGGTCTCCCTTTGCACAGCCTCAGCTTGCGTATCTGAATCTGTTGGCATACAAAACTGTTATTGACTATTTCTTCCTATTAGTTATGAATAGAGTACCACTGAGACTTTAAGAAGTGAGTATAAAAGACACATGTATCTATAACAACCTAGGTTTTGCTATGTCTGCCTTTTGTCAATGGTTTTCATTAGCTGCATGTGGTCCAACCAGTTTAATAAAAGACTATAAGAAATGTGTTACTACCTCTATTCCAAAATTATTGTCAAAAGATAATAATCACGCAATTTAATAAAAGTGGTACCACTACAGTTTTCAACCAATTACATAGAATATTCCTCAACTAAAGTCTTTTTTTGTTGGTTAAAATGAAAAGTAGATTATAATGTTTGGACGGAAGGAGTATGGGGGAGAGAGAGAGAGAGAGAGAGAGAGAGAGAGAGAGAGAGAGAGAGAGAGAGACTAATTAAGAAGAAATATACGCCATGAAAAATGAAAGTAAATTAAAGAGCAAAAGGAGCAATCATCTTTACATGAGGTGTGATCAAGAAGTGTTTACTAATTTAGCAAATTTTCACATATCAATAACACTAATTCCCCTAAACATGTCAACACAATTTTTTTAACATGTATGAAATGTTACTTTGGCTTCTTATTGTTCTCACATAGAGCTAGCCCGGGGGCTTTCACTAAAATTGTTAGCATGCTCAATTTCATAATAGTAATTACTCGATTGTATCAAAACGACGATCAAAAGAAATTCCAAATAGTTCTATCGTCCAAACACTAAACCATCATACAAATTATGGTATTTTCAATGATAGGATATAATTAGGTTTTCATTGTTCATTTTTACGATATAACAACTACCCAAAATATGCACATGTGTAAAGATTACAGCTAAAATAATGTTCTAGTACGACATTTGTTACTAATTATAGCAGCAAAACAACTCTATAGATATGATCGAACGACTTTGGATTCTTCAAAATATGGATTAAGTTCGATTTACAACAATTTAAACTTTCTATGGCGAACTACCCCAAGCTTGAATATCATTTGCGAGTAGTTTTCGCAGTTCCATGGGTTTGCAAGGTATTCTTAGTGACCCGGGGTTTTTTTTCCAAGGTCAATCTCATGTGATATCTTTTCAGAAATAATTATAGCAAAATTATTTTGAGCTGGTTAAACAATGTCGTAAACGGCTATATAAATTGGCAAAATTATTTTGAGTTGGTTAAACGATGTCGTAAACTTTCAGAGTCCAAAAGTTTAAATTAAAAAGTGTGGTACAAAATATTTTAAATCTCAAATAGTACCAAAAGTTTAGTGCATGTAAACATACAACATGCTTTCCTACCTAAAATAAGTGTAGACATTTTGTGTTGTGCATATATTAAAGATTCTAGAACCGTGATTCACGGTTCTAGAATTAGGGGTGTCAAAAGGTTGAAAGCTTGGAAAATACTATATTTGGGTTGGGTCATTAGAAATGGGCTTTAATTTATTTACACTTCAATTCAATTCAAACCAATTTTAGTTGGGCTAAAGATGTTTAATAATGAACAGTTATGAGTCTTATGACTAACAAACCAAGTTACCAAAACTAGCAACTTAGCAAAGGGTTATATATTGCTAAAGTTCTATGTGAATATTTTGTCAAAGTAAACATTACAATATCCGATCACCATGTGAGAAAAAAGTAGATACCTAACCAAATCCTCAATGGAAATAAGATGAAAGAACATTGCCAATAATGATTATTCACACTTAAAGTTAGAGATAGAGACACACACATTGTTAATATTAGTACATATGTTCCCATGAAAGGAAGTTTGATAGAGTGACACCTCACATAGTGGACTTATGGTGATTTGATTTGTACAATATTCCATTGATTGATAGCAAACTTGCAACATTGTCAACACCCAATGAACCAGATATAGAAAACCACAAGGGGTCGAGAACTTAATTAAAAACCATAATTCAAGCAAATCTTAAAAAAAGTAGAATACGAGACCATGATGTACGTGATCATTAGCAGTCTCCCATTCCAGGAGTCATTAATTTTAACTATGGTGCTGCACGTATGTTTAGTAATGGTAAAACATGGTTGACTTTCTTGAGATGTAATCATGAAAGAACTGTACTCATTTCAGGTGCGAAAAGTGTAAATTTTATCACTTATGTTCTACTTGCAGAGAGTGTTGTGGGTCATATAGATTACTTAAGATAAACACTTCTCAAAACTTGAAGTGGAAATGGACTCTCTAATTTTACATCGGTCACACTTTACAAAGAGACCTATGTTTCAAGTTCCTAGTTTGTGGCACGATATTCTTGAAATAAGCCATCAGTTTGACTCGTGCAAGTATATCTTCCTGAAGCGCAGTAAAAATGTACCTGCTCATGCTCTAGCTAATTGGGCTTTAAATACCCATGTAAATTCTATTATCGATATACTTCTTTGTAATTTAGCAAGCTCTTCGATGCTTACAGATGTTCATGATTTGCAACTCGTGTATTTCAATCTAGAAAAAACATAAACCGATATATAATCTGTTTTCTGTTTCTCCAGGATCATTAAAGGGTTACGCATATAAGATCCATTTGTATAGCGCGCGATGTTACTTGTTATGAACTCAACATGACCCAAGTTCAAAACCAAAAGTAGACATTTTCCTAACTAAGTTTAGCTACACACATCTTTAAAAGAACAAGTTTTTGTTTTAGTTTTTTTATTATCCACATGGCACATGGTATAAGAGACTAGATGAAGATTACCATGACATATAAAAGAAAATCCATTTATCTTGCATCAAGTACCCATGATACACACTTGTTACCCTTTTTTAACAGCGAAACTAGTGTAATGTTCAATCGTCTTATTAGTTAATTCGGTATAAAACACCTAACAAAGTCGTAATATTTGCTGTAAACTTATCATATTATATTTACATTTTCTTAAAAGTATCTTCTGAAAAAGGGATTGGTGGTAATGTGAAAAGGAGTTGGCTCATGTGCAACACTATCGTGCTGACAGGTCATGCCAAACTTAAACTGGTCCCTCAACTTTAGGTTGACATCTTTTTTGCTCCCTTCTTTTTAGCCATATATCCATTTTGAACCCTCAAGTTTACAAAAATGACAACATTTGTCAATAAGAATGTTCACTTAAAATTATATTTATAAAGTAAAACTCTATACTTAACTGAAGCATTTATACCCATTAGTACTAGATTTTACTTTTAAAATGATTATAGTTTATATTATTGAACTTAAGATATATAAATGCAAATAAATGGGTCACTTTTCAAGTCCTCTAATAAATGCCAACAAGAAAATCTTATAGGAAGTTATTTGTAACCCCACAAATACTTCAATTTCATTAAATCATAACTACTAACTGAAATACTAAGTATTCATTAAAAGACCATATAAAACAAAAATAAAATATAGCCAACAAAAATGGCTTCAACTCAAGCTGAATTGCATTAAATCAAAAAATTAAATTAAATTAAATACTACTAAGCAAACATCTGTTCTTTCCTCCAATTAGTGAATCAGAAACAATCAATTGACTTTACACAAGGAAACTTAAGAACAAAAAATCAGAGGGCAGGGAGGGAGGAAACAATGAATTTCGACTTCGTTTTTAGCCGTGATTCTAAGGCTCGAAACCAATTTAACCAAGAAATAAACAAACGGAAAAAAACACATTGTACAAAACCTTTTCAAACAGATATTCCACATAAATCTTCCAAGATTTGTCGCATTGTTGGCCTTTCTGTTAACGGAAGTATACACCTTAGTGATACTTCAAGCAACTCGTCCATAGCTTTCGACTGTTGTTCACCACCTGCGATATCCCTATCAATACAATCCATCCCTCTACCTTCTTGATCACACAACCTAACCCAATCCGTTAAGTCAACAGCACCAGATTGACCCGAGATTATGTCACCTGCACTTCTTCTGGTTAAAAGTTCCATCAATATTACACCAAATGCATACACATCGGCTTTGAATGATGGTGCGGGTTTTGGTGTGGATGCAAGTTCTGGGGCCCGGTACCCGAGTGCACCAAGGTTGAGTATTTGCTCAGCGATGCCTGCGGGTGTCATGAGACGATGGAGACCAAAGTCGGTTAACCGGGCTTCGTATTGTGGGCCTTCTAAGATTATGTTTGTTGGTTTAAGGTTTCCGTGTGGCATGCCTCTTCCGTGAAGGTAAGATAGGCCTCGAGCCACGTCAACAGCAACTTTTAACCTTTGGCTGAAGGATAGCAGGGAGTACCTTCGAGGCGTTGTTTCTGCATTAAAAACATTCAATTCTAAATCAACAAGATTTTACTGTAGCACTTTTCTTATAATTGGCAACAAAGCCATGCACAAATGTCTTAAATCATATACCATTGGGCTAAAAGCCACTTGGTACAGGCAGAAGTTTATTATTTTTATATCTGGCTACAATTAGAGGTAGCTAAATGGGCGGGTTGAAGTCTAACAGCTCGTGCTGACCTAAAATGCTTTTTGTCCGGATAATATACTAGTGCGTCAAATATGACTACAATAATCATAAAATGATTTCAAATGTTTTATGCAATCACAATACAAATTGAGCAACTTTAGACCAGTTTACCTTCTTAGCTAATTCTTACAGTTTGCTACAGATTAAACGAGTCAAATGGGCCAAGCGACGCTCCAAATGTTTGCAAGACGCAGAATAATCTATCTCAAGGAATCAATTATTACTGTAATAAATAGTTTTCATAATAATATAAAACCACTAAATATTAATAAAACTTTTAACTTTTGAACAAAAAAGTGTTTCTACCCAGAACCATACAAAAAGTACCAGTTTTGAACAGACCAACCCATTTTACCACCCTTATGAGTTCCAGAGAGTGTAACTAGCAAAAACAGATACTCACCATAAAGATGTAAAGCCAAGCTATCTCCCTCAATGTAGTTAGCCAAGGTAAGCCTTTCCTGTTCTCGTGGGCCCCAATAATAAGCAAGTAACCGCACAACATTAGGATGAATCATTGTACCAATCTTCTTAATCTCTTTTGCAAATTCTTTCTTATCTTTAGTCAACCCAACCCTCAACCACTTCACTGTCAACATATGTCCACCACCTAAAGTAGCTTTATACAATGTTCCATGACTGCTTCTTCCAAGAATCTCAGCTGGAGCTCGAGACAGATCTTCAGCTGTAAACGATAGTTGAGATCTCGGGTCAAAGAAGAACAGTTGACCAGCAAACCGATCTGGTGAGTACACGTCTAGCGTCACCTGTTGTTCCATTGTTTCAACAAAACGAGGCGAAGAAGCAACGGGTGAACCAGGATCAGTGTCGATTAGATTAGGTATCACAGATGTGGAACTAGCGGCATACGCTGGCTGCACCACTGGCGGGTCCACGGTGTCACCAGCAAGCTCTGATTGTCCAGAAAGAGTCCTTGAATTTGTAGTTAGCAAGTGAGTATTTGAAAAACTTAAAGAATTCGTGGGTCGGCTTGATATACCGTGCTTAATATCCCGGCTGGTCATACTTGTTTGACCACCAAACGCAGTTTTAACACGAAAATCACCGTTTTGTGCACGGTAATACGCGAATAAAACACAAGCTATCATCAACACTGCTACAACTGAAGCAACAATAATCGCTATCTTAATGCTAGAACTTGAGTTATGACTTTTGCCACTATTTCCAGATTGTGAAGAAAAACCATTCTTAGGTGGTGGTCGACCGTCTGGTGAGGTCAAAGATGGGTTCCCCGGATAGAACGAAGCATCTGAGAAATTTTTCAAATTTCCAGGAATCTTCCCGGATAAATCGTTACCCGACACGTTAAAACTCTTTAGTATTGGAGAAAGATTTTCAGGGATCTTACCCTTGAAGTGATTATTCGACAAATCAAGAAACTCGAGTTGACTAAGTTTAGTCAACTCATTTGGTAATTCACCTGATAAACCATCATTTCCAAGATTCAGGAATCTAAGCCTCTTGAAGTTACCTATATCCGAATTTAATGAGCCTGATAAGGTATTAGAGGAAAGATCAAGATACTCCATTGGTGGATACGGTGATATTTCAATTAATGATTTTGCTTGTGACCCCTGAAGAGGTATGGGACCCGTGAACCTGTTTTTTGAAAGATCCAAATGGGTCAAACTCATTGAAGTGAATAACCCAAGCGGAATTGACCCGTCAAGTTCATTCATGCTTAAGTCAAGAAGAGTCAGGCTTGGTGATGAGGTCAGAACAGGGGGTACCGAGCCTTTTAACGAGTTATTTCCTAAAATAAGTGAAGTCAGTCCCTTAAAGGATGAAGTTAAGTTAGGGAAATTTCCAGTTAACTTATTTGAGCTCAAATCTAGAACTTGTAGAGGTGATTGCCATTGTAGAATAACTGAGATGTCATCAGAGAGTAGATTGTTGCTCAAGTCGATAATCTCACAATTTCCGACAGAAGGTGGTAATGAACCTGATAGCGCATTGGATGAAAGGTTCAAGGTAGTCAATGATGTAGAGTTGATTCTTGGAATCACACCTGTAATTGAACATGTATTAAAATCAGATGCAAAAAGTTAATTAAAAGCAACAAAAACATTCGGAAATGAGCAGTGAGTAAGCCGACACATGTGGTTACGTGTACCAGGAATTATATTGTACATTTTTTTGGTACAATTTCTTCATTGAATGTCTAGTTTCATTATTTAAATGACGCTGTTGCTTGACGAAAGATTGGAAAAGTTACCTCCTAGTTCAGAAAAGGCAAGTGCCAGAGTTAAGTTTAAGAAAATTCAATTAACCCCCCACATTTTTCAGGGGAAAATATGCCTTTAATAAATTTCAAGCATATGTTCAAGTTCTTCTATTTTTAGTAGCTGTATAACTTATGAGCGGAAAGTATTGGGTGACCAAACGATGGCAGACACAACAAGATTATTCAAAGAATGCATGAGAACAATAACGTTTAATTTTATACACGTGCATACCCAACCAACCATGCAAGTCCGCCCCTATGACTAGGTTGACTCCCAATCATTACAGGATTCGTAACTAAAATTCTTACATTGTCATCATTTCCGTTGTATAATGCAAAATACCACTTGCAAGACGCCAAAAAATTAACAAAACCAACAATGCTCATCTTAGTACTTATACGTCATTAAGAAACTATCTTTATCAATCAAGATTATCAAGTTTTGCAACTAATTACACATTCGCAAGCAAATAAACCAAGAATTACATACATAGCATATCAGCATTTGATCACAAAGATTAAAAGACTAAACAAAAGTCAAGATCTTTACCTGAAAACCCGTTTCGACTAAGATCCAGCTCTTTTAGCGGAACCAAACTCTCCAAAAGCTCTTCAGGTATCGGCCCAAACAGCTGAGTATTCCTCAACCTCACAACCTGAAGATTCGGCAACGAACCAAAAGACGGAAACTTCCCATTCAATTCATTATCACTCAAATCCAAAACATGCAAATTCCTAAACAACCCAAAAATCTCCCCATTAAAAAAACCACCACCTAATCGATTCCGACTCAAATTCACATACTGCACAGAATTCACCAGACTAGGCACACCATCCATAACCAACGACCCATAAAACGCATTATCACTCAAATCAACATACTGCACATTCCTAAGCTCCTTAAAAATCGCGCCAACATCCCCCCACAGCTCATTCGAATGCAAATCGAAAACCGCCAACTGCTGCAAATTGCCAACACCATTAGGAAACCCCCCACTAAAATTATTACAGCTCAAATTCAAATAACTCAACCCATAAAGACCAGTAATTTTCTCAGGGACAGGTCCATAAAACATATTCCTAGACAGATCTAAGTACTGAAGTGAATACATTAACCCGATAGACGGCACGACACGACCAGTAAACATATTACCAACAAGACTCAAGTTCCTTAAATACTTCAACCCAACTAAAGTACTAAACTTTAATTCACCAGACAACTGCAAATGATCCAAAACAATGGAATTAACAAACCCATTCTGATCCTCACATGTCACACCATAAAAAGAAGGGCAAATCTTGGAATCTGGACTAGTACTAATGTTCCAAGAACTGAATACTTTGTTTAAGGGATCTTCAAAGATTCCTTTTTTAAACTCAAGAAGTGACCGGAGTTCATTTTCCGGCGCCGGAGAGTCGCCGGAGATGAGAATGACAGGTAAAAAAAGGAGAATGAGAGGAAACTGAAACATGGGTTTTGCTTAGAATTGAGTGAATTGAAATGGGTATTGATTGGATTTGAGAGTTTTTTGGTGGATGATTTTTTAGGGTTTGAGAGTAGTAGTTGATTTTGGGATTTTGGGCATTTTGTGTTGTTGAATGACAGCAGAAAATGGATGTTGTTTGTTGTAGTAGTGACTAGTAATGTAATGTATTATTCTGGGACACAAAATGAGAACATAAATTTACATAATGGAAACAAATCATTACCCTTTATTTATTTTCCTTTTTTGGTTTTCTTTTCTTATGTCTATAATCTTGCATTTAATTCTATTTTTTAACTTAGGTTTGTTTGTTTTAAATTTTTTTAATTAGGTTTTTCTCTTCTTTAAAATAAAAAATGACAACTAACAATGTCACAATATATAAACTACAAACTATCTCACATGTGAAAAGTTTTTCACAAAAGTATAATTACTCCCTCCGTTTCATATTAAATATCTAGTTTGACTTTTTGAAGTCTTTTTTTCTCAACTTTTACCTTAAATATTTTTGTTTGTGTAATATAATATTTGATACAAAATATATAAATTGATTGATTGCTTATAATTTTTATCAAATACTATATAACACAAGCAAAAAATATCTAAGGTCAAAGTTGATAAAGAAAGACTTGAAAAATTAAACATGGACATTTAACATGGGCGGAGGGAGTAGTTTGTTATTTATAAGTCATCTCTATGAGATGGATCTTTGATGTGATGTTAGTTTGTTGATCGATTAATAGAAGATTTATTTAGGTATGATTGGTTGATTATTGATTGATGTAAATTTTTGATTTTCGAAACTAACGAATTTAAGTATAATGATTTGCGAGTTTGCAGTTTTCATTAAGATGATAGTACGATGGTCCTTATGTATTAATTCGAGCACAACTAAATTTAGTGGCATATGTGTTTTCAAGATTTGATTATGACTTTTGATGAGTTATGAAAAAAAAATTGTTTTTATGATTATCAATGACTAATATCGTAATCCATAACAGATTATGACAAATATATTAGATATTCTAATCACCACGAAAGACAAAAACCGTTTTGTCACGCTCAAAAGAGCAATGTACTTCTGATATGTAAAGATATCTTTAAAATTCTCTGTCAATTTTAATGAAGGAATCTATACTAATAAGATCGTGTGCTTTTCATTATCACAATTATTCGATGTTTCAGTCAGAAAATTGTAAGAATATATTGACTCAAAGGCTGAATATACTGAGTCGAAGGCTAATCATGTGCCTAATCGATGGGTGCCATGACGGGTGGGTCACATAGCCTCTAAGATGTTAAAGAAATTTGTGAAGTTCAACTTATGGGCATGTTTGGAAAAAAGTAATTGTTGTTGGAACTAGAGATATAGATGTAGATGGAGCGAAAGCTTAAAAATGTTATTTTGATGAGCTACATGAAGTAACATTTTATTTTAATAAATTATAAGAGGTTATTTTTCTAAAATCTCTTATAAGCATCGTCTTCCAAATAAAGATTAAATTTTTAGTTTATTTCAAAATAAGCACAATCTTTTAATAATATTGGTGACTACCCGAGAATAGCGAAAAAAAAATTACAGCAACCAATATACGTGTGGCAATCGTGTTACTTAGTGCTAATAAAACATTCAAGTTAGGTAAACATACAGTTTGCAAATAATTATGATTGTTATAAAATTTATAGCATGTACTTAGATTAATTGTTGCGTCTTAGGTGTTGAAATGAGTAACGAAAACGATGGATATGCCGTGAAAACCTCTACGAGCAACCTAGAATAATTGTTGCGTCTTAGGTGTTGAAATAATCACGTTAAAAACATAAACGATTCTATATAAGTTTATTACATTGATTATAATGTTGTACATAGTGGTTATAATGGTCGAGTATGTCGTTATAGAAACGGTTTAAAGTTTATGAAATATGTAAAGGGTCGTTTGGCTAATTGTTCCTTTACACCTATTTTTAGTTAAACGGGACAAAGTGATTGATGAGTGTGTAAATACTCATCATTTTTGTCTTATATGAACTTCCAAAACATCCAAAAACACCCAAATATGCATCAAAATACTGAAAATATCCCAGGGTTGTGTTTTATATGTTTTAGATGCAAAATGTTTGAAAACAAATGAAAAACGAACAAAGTTTGCATAATTGGCAGTTTCAGTCCCTCAACTTTCAAAACTTGTCAAAACTAGTCCCTGAGCATTAATTTTGAAAGAAAAGTCAACCAAAGTCCTTTAGAAATCACAAGTTGTCATAATTAGTCCTTTGATGAAAAGTTTTAAAAGTTTACAAGTTTAGTCCCTGAACTTTGCAAAATTGTCAAAAATAGCCCCTGAGATTAAAATCTTTTGATAATTACAATTATGTTCCTTGTATTATGAAACTTTGGCAAAAATGATCCTTTGGTGAAAAGTTTGGAGAAATTACAAGTTTGGTCCCTCAAGTTTCACAAGTTGGCAGAAATGGTCCCTGGACATTCAAAAATGGAATTTATCAACATAAGTCCTTGTACTACTGAAGATTGGCAAGATTGGTCCTTATAATAACCTTGGAAAGTTGCCAAATCCTAACCCTCAACTTTCAGAAAATTACACATTTGGTCCTTGTGAAATCTACAAAACAAACGGACCTTTTGTAATTATAAACCCAAAAACAAACCAAAGCCCAAACAGTCCAAGTCCAAAACCAACACAACACACTCCCACCTTATAACTCCTGTTGGCCCATTTCTTTTTCTCTGGCCCATCCCCCACTGGCCCAACTTCCCCTTTGTTATAACAAACCCACCTTCACCCTATCCCCGTTCCCACCTTCACCCCCTTCCCTCCCACTTGCTCTGCAACACCATCACCTCAACCCACCATTTCCACTGCCCAAACCCACTACCCACCTAACAAAACAACTACCATAAATGCCACCACCCCCAATTTGCAATCACTAAGGCCCCAAATGCAATTTTATATTTGGCGCCAAAAATGTTTAAACGGCCAAGATTGGTTTTGGTGATCCAACGGCTCATATGGAAGTGGGAAAGGCTCAGTGGGACCCAAGGAACTTTGGAACTCACCTATAAAAGGAAGAAGAAGCAAGGAGAAGAAGGAGTAGTCATTTTTAGTTAAGAATTAGTATCGAATTAGTGTAATTGTTCTTTTTAGTTGTTAAAATCATTCCAAAAAGCTTTGTAATCTGTCTCATTAATGTACTTTGATCTTTTCTTAATCAAAATTCCAAGAATTCAGTTTCAATTTATTATTTGCAATTTTATTTGAACTTACTCTTTTATCTTTAATCATGTTCTAAATTTAGTTCACTGTTTCATAAGCTCATTTAGGATAGTAAGATATACAAGAAAAACATAAAAAATTCAGAAACAAAACTCACCACAGGGTACCTTTGCATATGAGACATGGAAAGCTTTGGAAGTGGTCTAAGTGGATTGGCCAGATGGACTGTACCTAGCTTATCTTTGATAAGCTAGGAGCTTGTTGAGCTTAAAGATACCCTGGTTAAGCCAGAGGTCAAGGTTTCTAGTTCTTACTTTTTAAATTTCAGTTTTTAAGAATTATTGGCATTATCTTTGATTGTTAGCTTTAGGTGTTTTATCTTGTTGATTTCTGCTTAATTGTGTTTAAATTAAGTTAGTGTAAGTTTATCTGTCAGTGATTAGGATTAGAATCTCAGTTTGCTTCTTTAATCTCATTTTCACAGATTTATAGGAGTGTTTGGTTCTAAGGTATTCTCTGAGTTCTAGCCAGTTTATGTTGTTGTTGTTGGTTCATGCAAGTCATCTTAGACCACTCTGAGTCATTTCAAGCATAAAAACCATAGGTCTTTTGAACAAAAGTCAAAAACTCACTTTAATCCTCTCAAATTGTTCACTGTGTAGATTTTTGGTTCCAAATCTTGCAAACCAGTTCATAAGTAGTTGTTGTCACTTAAATTAGGCTTATTGTAAGTTAAAACAACATAATCAATAAGTAGAATTGATCCAAAGTTCACAAAAGTCAACTGTGTTGAAAATCTCAAAAGTCAAAACTCTCAGCATAAAAGTTTTTGAATAAACTTAGTGATTTTCCCTAGGGTTCAATATTAGGTTTTAGGATTAGTGCTTTTTAGGTATTAATATTTCACTGGTCATCTTTGTTAAGGTATTTTTAGTTATTTTTATATCTCAGGGTAAACTGCTTATTTTGTGGCTTTTTCTTAGTACTTTTTCTAAAAACTGCCCTGTGCACAGTCTCACTACCCTTTTTCATAAGCTTGCATAAGCTTCATTAGTGAGCTTTAGCCTGAGTGATTTGGCTTTTTGAGAAGCTTAGCCACTAGTTTATAGGTTCCAGTGCTTATTTTTCCTTTCCAAGCTCATTTCATAGGGCTGCACTTAGCTTTTAATTTGTACCATTTTTCTGTCTATACTGCCTTGTCAGTGTAAACCTCCATTTTCACAAGCTCCTCATAAGCTTAGCTTTTTGGAAAGCCAATAAGCTCAGCTTATTGGATCAGCTTTTACTTTGGGCTTCCAATCACCCCTGTGGGTCCCACATAGCCCTGCATTCTGTCCCATTTTGCTTTGGTCTGTTTGGTCTATGATATTTTGGATTTGCTTATTTTGCTTATTGGCTTATCCAGTGTGTTTTGTTGCATGATTTAGCTTCTTTTCAGTGTATTAAGCTCATTTGTTTTCATAATTACACATAGTTCTCAGTCTATAGCTTATTTGTAGCTTTTTCTTATTCAAAAATCCAAAAAAGCAATCTGTTAAGAACAAAAGCTTGCATAGAGCTTATTTTTGAACTTAAGCAAAAGTGTTTTTACAAATGTTGTTCATTTTTAGCATATAATCAGTTTCCAAAAAGAAAATTTCAAAAATCACCAATTTAAAATTAGTGATAGCTTCTATTTAAGCCATTTGGCTTATTGCTCAGCTTTTTCAAAAAGCAATTTTCATTTTTATAATTTTCATAAGTTCCTGGTCACTTGTAGTATTTATAATAATTTTCTTAGATTTTTATCTGTTAATTTAGTATCTATAATAATTAATAATATTTAAATTAGTTTTAATTAAAAAACCAAATATAAAATCCTCCACTGTTTAAATTTAATCACTAGTACTTTTTTTATAATTTTTCTAGGTTTTATTAATCATTTAGTATTTTTAGAAAATATTTTCATAATTATTACTGTTCATTTTCTATTATTCTAATTTAAATTAGTTTAAATAGTTTTTAATTAGTAATTAAGTAAATAATTAATAAAATAGTTTAATAATAGTTTTTATAAATTTTTTATAATTTTTTAGAGTTCCTGTATTAGTTAACCAGTTTTATAAAATATTTCATAATTTCCTAAGTCATTTTTAGTATTATTAGTAATTTAAATTAGTTAAATTAGTTTAATTAATATAATTAGTAATTAATTAGTATTAAACCACAAAAAGACAAAAATATTTATTTTCAATTTTTACATTTCTTTTAAGTTATTTTAAAGGTTTAGAAATTAATTTTGCAATTTTCTAGTTTAAATTTGTAATCCTAGTTATTTTTAAGTTTAACTTTAAATTAGTTTTTATTAACTTTTTAATAATAAAATAATCAAAAAAAATAATTTTCTTTTTAATTTAATTTTCTTTTCATTTTAAGGTTGTAAAAGTTGCATTTTTACCCCCTGTAGTTTATTTTTGCATTTTTCCACTTTTTCAGTACGCATTCAGGTTTTTAGGATTATTTGCATTTCTGTATTTGTTAATACTGTTCCAATATCATTTCAAGCAATCAGTAGTGTAAAAATCAATCAAAATCTTTATCTGGTTACTATTCCTGAATCACTCATTCCCAAAACGTTTTCAAAATACCATTTCAATCTCGCTGGGACTTAACGACTCGGGGATACATTGTGCTTACACCGGATCATAAATTGATCTCTCCTCTCTCAGATTTGACGTTGACCACACCTGGTTAACTGGTTACTTTGGGAGGAGTCAGTGATTTATGAAAACAGTTTATTATGTTATGTTTATGGTCTTAGGCAAGTTTGGTGTTTTGTGGAAGTGGTAAAGGTTATAAATCATGAAAATGGATTAAAATGGTCATAATAAACGTCATTTGTGAAAAACACTATTTCAAGGGTCAATTGAACGATGTTATTTTATGAATGATATTTATAAGTTACTGATGAAATTGATGAAATCTGGAAAGTTTGGTACGTTATCGAGTTCAGGAACTAGGTCAAACTAGAAAAAGTTTTGAAAACAACCCCGGGTCAACAGTCCCCTTTTAGCCGCGCGGATGGAAAATTTAGCCGCCGACTGAGAACCTCAGCCGTGTGGCTGGTTCATCCTTGTAGGGTTTAGCCGTGCGGTTGTGGCAAACAGCCATGGGCTGAAAAGGTTAGCCTGCGGCTATATGGCTTTGATGGTGGTTTTGTGAAGCCCGTAAGACCTTTAGCCTGCAGTTGTGGATCTTATTCCGTGCGGCTAAACGCGTTATGTGGTTTTTTCAGTTTTTGGTAATCTTGAAACGGTCGTACCTTCTTAGTGTAAGTTTACTTGTTCCAACTACTAGTAGTTTGGTAAGTAGAGTTTAACACAAGTTTATTTTGTGATTTTGGCTATGTACAACATGTAATCAAGCTAGATAAACATATATATTATAACAAGTAGAGAAACACATAGATGAATGGGAGCATAAGCTTTCTTACAAGGTTTTGTGGTGGAAAAGGAAAACAAAGACAAGATGACCCAAATACAATAAATCCTTAAAACCCTTCTAACCCTTCTTGAAAGCTCTTATATTTCTTGTGCTATGAAACCTTGAATCACCTTGTGTAGCTCATAATTCACCCACTAGATCACCAAAAGAATGCAAGGACTAGGTAATGATCACTTGTATCTTCAACTTTGTTGTGTAAACTTTAAGTTAAAAATCAAATGATGGTAGATTGGTGGTTGTTTATGGGGTAGCAAAGAGGAGGAGGGGGAAGAAGTTTTTATGACTTGTTGGGTCTTTGTATGTTATTATAAGTAGATAAGAAATATCTTAGACTTAGTTACTAAGAATTGTCGTAAGTGGCAACATTACTCATCACCAAGACTTTTTAGTCTTGGTGAAATATCAAAATTGTTAACAATGACACACAAACATATGTGTGTATGTGTGTGTGTTTGTGTTGGCGTAGGATTTGGATTTCAAGAAGAGAATGAGAATTTGATATTGAGTTTATGGTTAGATATTTTGTTTAGTTGATGACTAACTTAAGACGACAAGGCAAGGTAAAAATAAGTAAATGTAGTTATTATCTAGATAACTTAAGTTTGACAAAAGAGACTTTCAAGACCAGAAAAAGGGAAGGGGGTTGGGGGGAGGTGGCGTGACATATGATGAGCTAGCAAAGGGAGAAGTGTTTGATTTGGCTTGTATGACATAAAAGACTTTTAGGACTTAGTTAATAAGTTATTGATATTTTGGTGATGTCATAGGAAAAGTGGTGCGGTTATTAGTTAAGCTTGTGTATAAGCAAAAATACTTAAAATGTAAATTGAAACACGTAAAGTGCAAGTTTATTTGAAAACAATGACTTTAAATAAAATGACCATTTAAATGTTTATAAGTAGACTAGAAATTAATATGGCGTGATGTAAAATGTCCAAGACGGTTTTTATTACGTGTGGGAAAACCTAACGGTTATAAAGTTCAAAATTTTGCGCGATAAAACGTTTAAGTTTTGGATTAATATTAATGT
Source organism: Artemisia annua (assembly GCA_014162995.1). Lineage (NCBI taxonomy): Eukaryota > Viridiplantae > Streptophyta > Magnoliopsida > Asterales > Asteraceae > Artemisia > Artemisia annua. The sequence goes on from LBNU01019132.1 coordinate 174,344, forward strand.
GAAATTTTGGGTTGTTATAGTTCATAGCACAAAGACACAAGATATAAAGAACGACCTATACATGATTCATTTAAAAGTACACGTTCAATTAAAGAAATATTGTTTTACAACCATAACCCAAGACTTTCACAAGATATAATGAAGTTTTTGAAATTAAACATTAAGTAATTCAACAAAGCTTTGTTAATGGAAATCCAAAATGCGACTTTATGCTATGCTCCATGCAGATCCACATTTGTCGGGTAAGGGGAAAGCCGACTTTCAAAATTCGTCTCGAACTTTAAAGAAGCCTGGCGCGTAGGCGCGCCTGTCAAGAGCAGACATGAAGCTTGGAGAATTTTGGCTAACGTTTGTGATTTTATGTGTTTCGAAGGTTTATTTGTCATCATTAAAACATAAGGAGATCTAGTCAATGTTGCCCCAACACGGCGTCTTTTAAAAACTCGAAGGTTAAACTATTAACCTCGTTATCTATATCATCATCCAAGAAAAATTGATCGGAATTCATATCTTTTGAGTTGGTAAATAGTTGATAGAATTGAGAAGAGAAGTATGAAAAAAAAATATAAAAGAGAAGTGGGGTTTTAAAAATAAAGTTTTTTTTTTTTTTTTCAATACTTCAACATTCAAAAAAAAAGGAGAAGTGTGCCAAATTTTTCGGTTGGCAAGCCAATTGAAACTTTTTAGTTAGGGTGGAAGGCGGTTGGCAATGGTTGTGCTAAGGGTGATGTGCACGTATTTGCAAGCGGCGGTTGGTTGTAGTGCAACGTGACCATTAGCATTGGTCTTAGAGTATATGTTAGGAGGGCATCTTCTTTTACAAAATTTAAGTATTTTCCTATTCACATATAATAATTATAAAAATGTGTAATATTAAATAATTTGTAACAATAATAATAAGATGATAAGTCTATCACTCTGTCAATACGATTCATGTAAAATAAAAGAAATATGATGATAGTCCTATGACAAGCTACTGTATAATTCAAATTTTGCCAATTTGGCAGTGTCATTCTGAGTCATTGACCACAAACAATATACGGGAATTAAACGTTTACTTTTAAATATAAATATTTATGATATAACATAAAGAGTTAATTGCATTTTTGGTCCCTGTGGTTTGGCCAAATTGCAGATTTGGTCCCCAAAAGTTTGAAAGTGCACCAGAGGTCCCCATTTTCAAGTTTCCGTTGCATTTTTGGTCCCTGGCCCCACTATCTGTTAACGTTGCTCCGTTAGTGACCCCACGTGCGTGGCACAGGAGGGTTATTTTTGTCATTTCATTTACTAAAAAAAAAATCCCACATCTCTTTCCTTTTTATATATAATACCCTACCACTATCCCCAAAATCAATCCCAAATACCCAATCTAAAATTAAACCCTAACCCTAATTTCTCCCTTCACCCAAAATGGTTTATTGTCACTGTGGATTGCGTGCAAAAATTCGAACATCATGGACTGCATTGAACCCCGGTAGAAGGTTTTATTCTTGTCCCAAACAAGTAAGTTATGAAAGTGATCGAATTTTTATATCTTTTTTGTACATTTGATAACTCTTGAAACAATTAATAATTGTAGGATGATTGTGGGTTTTTTGATTGGTTTGACCCACCAATGTGTGCTCGGGCTGTGAACATTATTCCTGGTTTGCTAAGAGGACGAAATGAACTTCAAGAAGCAAACAATGCATTGGTTCATCAAAATGGAAGATTGAAGAAATTGTTGATTGGGAGCTGGATCCTCTTTTTAGTCTATTTGTTCTTGTAGGTTGTTAGTTTTTAGGAGTTTTTAGTGTATTTTGTTGTTGTGGGATGTTAGTTGCTCCTTTTGTAAGCTTTTGTGTTTCAATGAAGAATGATGTTTGATTATCAATTATGCAAGTGTTAACCAAAATCATAACAAAACTGCATAAACAAAAATGCACAACAGCATACACAAAATGCATACAAAACTGCATACATAAAAATCATACAAGACTGTGCAAGTGTTAACCAAAACCCAAAATGCATACAATAATGGCAAAAAATGCTAACAAAAGTGTCAATAGTCATAAAATTCCAAGTCAAAGTCATACTGAAGCATAACATACCAAGTTCAAGACAAGATTGAGCATGTCTAAGTTTGAGAACAGATAGTGGAAAAGTAAAGGAATAATACAGTCATACTTCAACAAAAGATAATGTAAAGAAAGCTATCAAACATTCATCTTGGTGGGAGACAAATACTTATTAGCTGTCTTCTTTGTCCTTCTTTGGCTGATTGCTTGGCTTGATTGTGGTTGACTTGCAGCTTGTGGGGTTGTAGAGGCTTGAACTGGATTTGCAGCTTGTGGGGTTGTAGACTTTTTTTGTTTCTTCTTGTTAACTGCTTGTGGTTTGCTTGGAACTTGGGACTGACTTGCAGAAGGTGTGGACTGTGGTTGTCTTGATGCTTGAGGTTGGCTTGGAGCTTGGGCATGACTTGCAGATGCTTGGGCTTGATGTGTCTTGCATCCCCTCTTGTTATGTCCTTTTCCCTTGCAAAGTCCACAAGTGACCTTTAACCCTTTCCTACCTATTTTCCCTGACTTCACCAAATCCTCAACCTCACCAGCACTCTTTTTCCTTTTCTTGGATGGCCTACCAATCTGCACATGAACCCTAGGTGGAAGCAATGTTGTTGGCCACTCATTCTTCACCCACAAGTGTCTACCCACCACTGGATTTATCTTAAATGAGTATTGTTTTTTCCATGTCTCTAGCCTATATGATGCATGGACCCAATCTTCAGGCAATCCTACATCCATTCCATGATCTGCCATATCATGAATGCATGCTACTGCATGTCTACAAGGGATACCAGACACTTCCCATTTTCTACAAGAACAAGTCCTAGCAGTTAGGTTAACAACACATTGATCACCTTTAGGTCCCTTAACTTCATACAAATCTAGCCCATTCCATTCTACCATGTAGTTGACAGAAGCATCTTTAGTAAACTTAAACCTTTTAGTAACAGCAGGGGTTAGTGGTCCTTGAGATTTTTCAATGATGTTTTGCACAATCACAATCCTTTTCATTAGATAGGCTCTAACATACTCTAAGGCAGTTATGATTGGTGAATCCCTAGCATCTAATAACTGTCTATTGAAAACTTCACAGATATTGTTGATAAGCAAATCACTATGTGCCCTACCTGGATAACATGTGTATGATATGTGTGTAAGAACAAAAGCAATAAAATACAATAACAAGAAATTTTAACATTGAAAGCAAGTATCATTACCACTAAAATGGGACCTGCTCCAGTGTTCTGGACTAATTTTACTCAACCATTCATGTGCTTGTTTGTGAGAGACTTTGAGTTCATTCATGACATTATTGAATTCAACTTTAGTTGTTGCAGTTGCAGCTTTCCAAAGTACATCTTTAAATCTCCCACCTTTCCATAGCAGATTTAGGTTGTCATTGATATGCCTGACACAGAACCTATGCTCAGCTGATGGAAACAATCTTTTAATTGCTGGCAACAGTCCCTGTGCATAAGTGTAAGCCACATTAGTTAACATTCCAAATAAGTAACATGTAAAGTGATGTATATAAACCAAATAAGCATAAGTTAGATAAGATGTACCTTCTGCCTATCAGTGATGAATGTGAAGTGGGAGTTGCTTTCTAATTCCAAATCTTCACCAAGTTGTGCCAAGAACCATAACCAAGAATCCAAAGACTCAGACTCAACTATCCCATAAGCCACAGGATATATACCATTATTCCCATCCACTGCTACAGCCGTTAAAAGTTGCCCAGGATATTGCCCTCTCATGAATGCTCCATCTAACCCCAATAATTCCCTTTGACCAGCTTTGAACCCCTCTTTCAAAGCTCCTAAACACACATAAATCCTCCTAAATGTCCTAGTTGTAGATTCTGGATCTCCTTCTCTATAAAAATCTAACTTAACTGTTGTGTTTGGGTTAGCCTTTTGTAATTCTAACACATAGTCTCTAAGTAAAGCATATTGCACTTCAGAATCACCTTTTAGAGCAGACTCTGCCTTTGCTTTTGCTCTAAAAGCCTTATGAATTGAAACCCCAACATGGAACTGCTTCTGCATTTGAGCTTGTATGGCTTTGGTTGGCATCTCTGGATTCAATTGTATCAGATCTTGAACATGTGGAGATAGAAAAGTTGATGTGCAAGCTTTAATTTTTCTAGAAAGAAGACATTTATGTTCATCCCTAAATGTCCTAACCACCCATTTTTGGATCTGTGAAACATAGTGAATGTACACACTCCAAGGACATTTATTATCCTCATCCTCTTGTACAATTACCTTTTTGCCCTTTACTAGAATCTTTCCCTTTTGACTATTCAACTTTTGACCTTTTATGCTTTCAAATGATTCTTTATGTCCACCACTTCCCAAACCAGGTACTGTCCCTTCACACACAGCCCTCAATCTAACCTTATCATTTTTCTTGAACTTAATGTTTCTTCTACTTTCAACAATATGTGCCTGTATTTTATTCTTAGCCTCATCCTTAGTTGAAAACTCTTGCCCAACAAAGNTCCGTCCTTGTTAACGTTTGGTTCCGTCCTTTCCTGACAAGATATCTTCAATAATATCTTCCAAATCTAATCAAGGATCATGCCATATCTTCCATGGATTCATTGAGTGTAAATCCAACCTAAATCTTCAGCATATCTCAATAAGATCAAGCTACATTACAAGAATCATGATGTTATGAATGATGTAATAAAAGATTTCTAAATATGATTAAAAACATATTAACTAGAAGTAACTAGGACAAGTTAGTTAAAGGTTATGTTTATGTCTAAACAAAATGTGTAAAAGACTTAAACTTATGTTTATAACTTGTTGCTAAATTTCACTTAGTATTTTGTCGTTAATAAAACACGGTAAAGATCGTAAAATATAAATAACGTTTTTAGGACGACATTTGTATTAACAAGCATCATTTACACTATCTGCATCAGCATCAACAATATATGTAAAGCCATCCATAGGGACCTCTACTTCCTCTATGATGTGTTCCTCATCTACCAAAACTTCCTCATCATCCCCACTACCCTCCTCATCCTCTACTTCCTCACTACCCTGTTCACTTTCCTCATCCTCAGCATCCCCACTACCCTCCTCATCCCCACTACCCTCCTCATCCTCACTACCCTGCTCAATTTGCTCATCCTCACTACCCTGCTCAAATTGCTCATGCTCACTATCATGCTCACTACCCTGCTCATGCTCACTACCCTGATCATTTAACCATTCAATGGCCAACTACTTACTAGACCTAGGCAATGGTTTCTTCACCACATCATCTTCATCCAAATCAACTATTTCATTAGTGTCATCAACCTCCTTGATCTCTATTCCTTTTCTAAAAACAGGCTTATAAAAGGAGTCAACTCTAGTCTCATTCTGTTCAATGTAAACATCTATAACCTTATGCTTAGCAACATAACTAATCAAGCACACAATATCATCATCACTAGCCAATGCTCTAAGTCCCCAGTCCAAATTTTTCTTAGGTTCTCTATAGTGATAAAACATGATTTGAGTTGGATCATATTTTAGTAACTTTACAATGTTATGAACCACTTCAATTGTAAATTGTTCACTATCTACAAAATCCACCAACTGTACCTTGCCATTCACATACTTCATACTAGGATATAGTGATAAAACATGATTTGAGTTGGATCATATTTTAGTAACTTTACAATGTTATGAACCACTTCAATTGTAAATTGTTCACTATCTACAAAATCCACCAACTGTACCTTGCCATTCACATACTTCATACTAGGACTGCTTGTGAAGATTCCACCATGGTGCACCTTCATTGAAAAGATGTTGGGATAACCAGCTGTGAACAAACAAAACAACATTGTGATTAATTTACCTAATCAATCATAAACAATAAAATTGTTAACACAATTGCAGATTCTTACCATAAACTGTATACGGATCATAAGTGTCAATTGCATTATCAGGTCTAAAACGCCATACTTGAACTCCCCTAACCATTTTACAACTTCAATCTTAATGGACGAAATTTGCAAGCATTTAGATCATTTAGGATAGAATGTGTTTAGAAAATTAGGGTTTGAATGTGTGGGTGGGTAAATTTTTTAGTTAAATTGGATATTGTGGGGACGGGTCGGGGTTTTAAAAGGGGGATTTGTTTTTTAGTAAATGAAATGACAAAAATAACCCTCCTGTGCCACGCACGTGGGGTAACTAACGGAGCAACGTTAACAGATAGTGGGACCAGGGACCAAAAATGCAACGGAAACTTGAAAATGGGGACCTTTGGTGCACTTTCAAACTTTTGGGGACCAAATCTGCAATTTGGCCAAACCACAGGGACCAAAAATGCAATTAACTCTAACATAAAATAGGTAAATTTTATTACACTAGGAATGTATTGCAATTAGTTAACTTCCTTTTGCATTTCGATTCCTTTTGGGAATTATTGTACTTTGAACAAAAGTGGAAAATGGTTTATTTCTAAGCTATTTTTGTAAAAGACAAGAATGGCAAAAGGCATATTCAAAATATTCAATCTTTAAATAATTTTCTATTTGAACATAATCCTACAAATTTCAGCAATCAACGGAGCATTGTATATATAGATAAAACTTCCGGCCTCAATTTTGTTTGAATGACTTGCTACAACTTCATCTCGAGCAAGAGCTAATTTGCGTGTGAAGATTACATAAACTCGACATAAAAAGGCGTGTCGATTGAAAAAAATCGGCACGCTTAAGTTCAAATTGATAACAAATCACTAGTATTGTCTCACCACTACTGTCAACTACTGCTCACAACTACTACACAATAGTTATCAACCAATGTTCAACTAGGTACCATTACCGTGTTATGTTTCATTACACTACTAACCACTTTCTTCACTAAAATATATTTATCTGACACATATAACTTCATATACCTATTAAAAAAAATTAAAAATAAATAAATAAACGAAGAGATCGACGTTGGTATGCCGATACCGGATACCCACCATTGACATTGACTACCCCACTACGGTGACGCCCAGCGTTGCTGACGTGAGCACAAAGCCGATACAATAGCATAGGCTCTAAGGTTGCCTATGATTTTGTTATCCAAAGATAGTGAATTTGATTATGATTACAATGTTCATTGTTATGATAAATGTCTAAAGCTGTGTATAATCAGATTCAAATACTGGCAATCAATGGTTGAGGATGGAGGTGGATCCAACTTATGTTTGTTGCAGTCAGGAAGTTTCATGCCACTCGATCCAACTTATAATGCTAGGGAGGTAGCCAGCGCGCACAAGATGAAAAACGTTTTATATGGGCAGACATGTAACTCTTTCTAATATTGATTAGACAAGTTCCAAATCCTCTACAAGAAATCCACACATAAGATCTAAACCTGAATATGGGATGAAAACAAGTCCCTAAGATTCGCCCATCACTATACCACACCACATTACACCACAGCTTTCAGTTTTTACAAGGATATGTAGAAACGATAAAAACGACATTACACCGCTACAAAGAAATGAAGAAATGACAAAAACAAATGAGTTGATTCGGGTGACATTTATCTCTAACGAGTCTTAGTTGAAAACTTGAAAATGAAACAGGTAAAATTTATGCACAAACACTTGCGGCACTTCTACATTAGTTAGGGTCCAGTTTTTAAACCTTATACAAGAAATTATCGGAATATATAGGATGGGAATTCAACAAATATCTTTATTAACATAAATATATTACTGTTAGACTTGTACATCCAATTGCATTACAAATACCCGATCATAGAAAATTTGAGCATGGTTAAACCATACACTTTTCTTACGGAGCTTCATATCTACAGTAGGGCTAGTGACAGTTATATATATGAAGCCACACCCTGAGTACTAAAAATCCTCTATGAACTCATTACAAGTTTATGCATTTGACCAGTAAAAACTAGCCTTGAAGATGATTTTATGACGCCTTATATTTCTTTGAATATTAACCAGCCTACGGTCTTCCAACACGGATCTCTACGTTTATTTGAAGGATCATTTGTCTACAAAACTCTGTAGCTTCTTTTTTGGAGGTTAGGTCGTGAAACTTGTATCAAGGAGTACAGACAAGTATTTACTCTTTCGATTCTGCAGAAGATTGCATATGGTCATAAATTCTAATAGTGAATAAGTAAAGAACATAAAATAACTATGTAAATGTGGCAAAAATAGGAGACTTGAGATTAAACATAACCCGAATCAACCAATTAAATAAGTACTACATTCCAATAAGAACTACATTAGAAAATGATATTTTATTTTAGTTAATTATATTGCTTGTTATTTTGGATGTAGTCGAGGATTTTGTTATAAAATTATGTGACGGTGTTTCTTTTGCTATTATTATAGTCATGTTCCCTTAACCTACATGACCTACCATCCATTATAATCCAGATGATTTATATCGTCTTTCCATTTTCTAAGCCACCATTATTAAACTTTATAGTTTATAAAATATTATCCTCGATTGAGCATTGCATGGAGATTAAACTTACCATGTACTTAAGCTGTTCCAGTAATCAATTTTTCTCGCTGATCAAGTTTTTTGACCTTCAGCAGGCCGAAGAGAACTTGGAACCCAAAAATTGCACAAAAGAAATATGATATCATAGCAGGACCCTGAAAGATGAGAAGGACCAATGGTAAGAAGCATTTATAAAAGGCCAAGAGTAGTATTAGTTTTTAGCATGTGATTGCAATCCCGCAGGAAAAGTTCCAACATTTTTATGGCGAAATGAGAAAAAAAGCGGCTCACTCATCAGTATCATACTGAAAAACAAGTTTTATTGTCACTGAAGTATAAATTAACTAGTTGCTTACTCTGATTGAATTGAGATATAAAATAGTTGCTAGGTTGACTAGACTTCCAGCAGCTACAGCCTGTCAATTAGATAACATATGAAAAGAGGAAATAATTAATTCAACAAATACGAGATATATTATATTAAAGCATCCACATTACTGTATCACACATTCTTTAATAGAAAACGGGTGGGTCAGTCAAAAAGGGTCATTTTTATGTGCGGGTTGGGCCAACGTGCTAACACTCTCTGTCCATTTTTTTGTATCTTGTATATAATTAATGAACTAAATATGATTACATATGCCATATAATTTAAATAACTAAATTAACTTTTTTAATAATAAAAGGATCTAGGTCTTTGTAAGCATCTGATTGTCCATTAGTCAACTTTGTCCCGTTTAACCAGTTCCACCCATTTGACCCATTTTAATTTGTGCTAATTATCTAGAGTTAAAACGTTTGATTATAATGAGCTATTTCCATTAAATGCCTAAACATTTGATCAATTAAAACAGCCCGAATTGGACCTAATGAGCTAGAATTGCCACTTTTAAAGTTCAACAAAATGCCATGACTAGTTATGAAAGTAAGAAACAAACTTACACTTCCAATTGTTTTCTGAACAGCAGCAACACGTTGGAACGACCTTTCAGACTCCAATGCTCGAACTCGTAATTTCAAATCACCTTGCTCCTGTAAGTATATGTGAGACACCGAATTGAAATTAAGGTAATCAAAAAAACAAAGTATATACATGAATAATATTTACTTACCAATCGCTCAATAACTCCAACAAGTCTCTCGATCCTGTCAGCTTGTCTAAATAAGTTGTAAAATGCTTGTGATTGTCTATCCAATCTCTTTTTGAAGTCCTGAAACATATAAAAAGTTTTTGGCGAATGAAATTGGTTCTTGAGCAGACAAAAGGACAACTGTAACAGCAAATGGAATGAGGATCAAACCTTAATGACCACTTCAACACCAGCTTCACGAAATTTTAGCAGCTCCAGAGCATAGCTAGAAACAGAGAAATTATGATGTTATTGAAACAAAAACCAGGAACTCATTTTCGCCATAGAACAGATTTTAATGGCAAAATGGGTGGGTCGTTAGGGACAGATTTAGGTCATGAGTAATTTTTAGTACAGGTGGCTAGACCGTAAACCTTTTTGTCCAAATTTTATACATACAATTAGGGTCAAATATGATTAACATATCATTTACTCAGATCATAATCTAATTTTCCATTTTACAATGATTTTAAGAGATTTAATGCATTAGATATTCATTTGGGTGACTTTCAACCAATTTCTTTGGACCCATTTCTTTTATACTTAACCAGTTTGACCCATTAGAGATAAATGTAACCAAAGTTGACATAAGTAAACAAGTCAAAATAGCCAGTATTTAGGAAATTTTTAAACAAGCTGACTAATAGCTTTAACAACACTCACGGTTTAGCGATTTCAGTAATATCGAAGCGGGGGTCGAGACCTTTCCCAATGCCATCTAACACTGCAAGATACAAGTAAACAAAATGAATATCTTCTGAAGTATAATTATTATCAATATTTTGGTATCTAATTGGAGAGTACATTCTCCTCATGTATGATAAGATAACAATAGTAAGCAAATTTAGAACCTCATACCTGAGAAAGCTCTAACAACAAAGGTGAACGTAGCTGGAAATCTGAATGGTTGATCTGCTGCAATAGCCAGTAGATCCTCCCCTGAATAGTCAAATTAACAAAGATATTCATCGTATTCTTATATATACAGAAACTTAAAAGAGATGCATATAATAATTTTACACTACCTGCAAAAGGCATCTAACATTGGCTTAATTTATATTATATGTGACATTTTGCTACATATTACAGTAAGTGTGATGGAAGAAGTCAGTACCAATTGCAGCCAGACGTTGCTTTTTCTTCTCATTTTTTTCCTCTTTACTCAATGGTTTCTTAAATCCAAGTTCAGCTGTTGCCAACTCTCTTTCTTTTCTTTGAGCCACAAGACGTTCTTCAAAGCTGTTTTTATATAGCCAGATAACATTAGTACAGTTATTAAAAACCTTGTTTGATGTTTGGCTAATAAGCATATAAGTAGAAAAAGATTTTCTAACACAATGGATGAGCATCTAGTACCTATTAAGGAAGAAGAGTGCAGTTCGTCTGACAGCTGTCATGTCTCCGGTAGGCACAAGAACGCCCATTTGAACCATTGCTTGAAGAACCTGCACCATATGAGCATTGTGAATATCTGACCTTTTAGTAGTCCCGCAGTAATCACCGCAGCAAAGAGAATGCAACAAAGATAACCATATATACCTTATTGGGATCCTTCTCATAAACTCCATAAAATACTTCCAGCAGACCTTCTCTGATGTTCGGGCTTATGCTGCAAGAAGCCAAGAACTCAATGATCAGTATTTTCCCAGAAATAATAAAAATAACTTTTCAGGTTGAGATTAAATTGATTAATTATTACCTTCCCATCATTCCAAAATCATAAAATATCAGCCTTCCACCATTCACGTCATCAACAGCTATATTACCAGGATGCTGATTCAAGAAATATGAAAATCATAATCTTACTCAAAAGTGAATTTTAACTCTATGACGAAAGCATACAGTTATGTGAATTGCGAATATGCAGATGTAAAAGCATGTATATGCCATCTGCATATTTATCTAGAAGAATAGATAGGGAACTTACAGGGTCAGCATGGAAGAAACCATGAGACAATATTTGTTCCAGATATGATTCGACAGCATATCTGCCCAGCCTGTGGAACATACATATCAGCCAACATGTTTAGTTGGTAGAAGTGTGTAACATGCATAGACAAACAGTATACTTTGCACTTTATTTCCTCTACCAAGCATTATATGTATTAACTTTTCATGTTTATAGGACTACTGAATATTACGTGCATCAATTCTTATATGCTACATATATTTGCAAATAATAGTTGTCATTGCATAGTTACTGTGGAATTGTGGCTCTATATTGTAAAGACAAAGTAAACAAACAATGTGTAGGAGACTACTAAACTTACTTTTGGCGATCAACACCTAATTGATCCAATGCTTGTATTCTGTTGATTTTGATTCCCGGGACATATTCCATTGTAAGAACCTATAGCCAGAACAGCCTATTAAGCTATAGGAGATATAATTTTTATAAGAAGATTCGGGGTCAATTGATAAGTATAGTGATATATTAACCTGTGGGGTGGTGTATTCCCAGTATATGCTTGGGACTTTCACATAATCAAGATCTTTGAAGTTATTTGCAAACAACTCAGCATTTGCAGCTTCTTTTGTATAATCAATCTCCTGAAAGAATAAAATAACAATTTGGCGTTCATTAACAAAAACCTGCCTGATATAATCTGTTAAACAAACATATATAAACAATAAAAATGTAACACAAGACCCAACACACAGTACGATACCACAGACAAAACTCAATTTATTGGTAATACTTTTCACATTTTAACAACATGTTTTAGCTAGAAAAGAGTTACCTGGTACAAGACATTAGCGCACTCATCGTAGATAGCAACCCAATCCCTTTTAGCACCATCAGACTTTGGGTCAAGTTTCTGAAGATTTTCTGCTATTACCTGAAAAAGAAGATGGCGACAAAATGTTATTTGATTTTACTTTATAAGGGAAAAAAATGTTAAATTAACTAAAACTCTAATGAGAACTAACCCTTAGATTTTTAAGATCAATATCAAAAAGATCTTTAAGCCCTGGTCTTTGTACTTTAACAACAATATCTTGACCCTTTAATCTTGCTCGATGTACTTGACCTGCATCGAATAAACGTCACAACCAGGAAATTGTTTTATCTATTACGAGTATTTGAATAACACGAAACGTCTAATTACCGAGACTAGCAGCAGCTATGGGCTCAAAATCAAAGTAATCAAAAACTTCAGTGACAGGGGCTCCAAGTTCTTCTTCAATAATGGAAACGGCAGTTTCTGATGGGAAAGGAGGAACTTGATCCTGTATGCATATTAGTCACATATTGTTTAATAAAATTAACTAACATAAATCATAAAAAGTTCGACTGAGAGCTTAACAGTACCTGAAGTTCTGATAACTGGTCAACATATTCTTGGGCAAGAATGTCGACTCTTGTTGAGAATTGCTGCCCGATCTTGATGAATGTGGGCCCTAATCTCAAAATACTCTCCTTCAACCACTTGGCTAAAACTTTCCGCCTTTGAACTTTCTTCTGCTCCGTCATACCCCCTGCAGACAGCAAGAGACTTTAGAAAAAAAACTAATAAAATTACAATACCGATAATAACTTGAAAATGCATAGGCCAACAACATGGACAGAGATTAACAACTAAATTAGTAACTAACCACGGTATGCAAATTTCTGATTGTTGAACCAAGCTTTAAAGAGAAACGTTATAACAAAACCCCATATTTCACAAGTCCTTTGAATGGTTGAATATGTTTTGAATCTATTCCACCTCCCACCAGGAGCAACAGATACCTACAAAAACAAAACTTGTATTAGAATGATGTTATTTATATGATCCTCGCCGTAATACCAACACTCCTTAACAAATCCTTCATCATACATGTGCATAATCAGTACAACTACCACTCCACACTTGAGAGACGAACCATAACCACACATGCAAGCATCCAACCCATTTCGCTTAGTGATGTATCTACATTCTTACTGTCTTTTTCAACTTTCTATCTAGGGTTGTTTGCATAGAATACAAAGAAACTTTTTTTCATTCGTCCCGTTTTAGTCATTATACTTTTCTTTTTGCACACCTTAGTTATCAGAAGCTTATTTTGTGTCCCAATTTGGTCATTCTATAACCCGTAATCCTGTCATTTTTATACACCTTTTAACATTACATATAAATATAGTATTTCTATACATAAATTATAAATATAAACATTTGTCTGTAAAAGCCATCATTTTTGAAAGCCAACAACAAGAGCTTTTTATGTTACAAAATGACCCCTACTGTACCAATTTTTTAACGACTCGTGTACAAGGAAAAGTATGGTGACTAAATCTATGTAACACTAAAATGACCAATCTTTCAACCCTCTAAAGGTGTACCTGGCTTATGAGAGCTTAAAAACCTGAAATAACTCCACCTCTAGCTAGTTTTGCCAAACATACACAAGTGACTTATAAGCAAACACAATCATGAAATTTACCATACAACAACAACAACAAACCCAATCCCGCTGGGACAGGGTAAGGAGGAGGTGAAATGTAGACAGATCCTAGATGCTACCCCTACCACAAGGATAAACCCGACAGTAGAGAGACTGCATCCAGGAGGACCTCCGGCCAGTGTAATTGTGTTATGAAATTTACCATAACACAAGAAAAAATACGCGAAAAAACACAAACTTGATAAGTAAATAAAAATCTACCTCAACTTTCCCCTTACTACTTTTCTTAAACCAAGCATCCTCTTGACCAATCTCCTCTATAGTCTTCTTCTTCTTTTCCTCCCCCTTAATTCCCATTCCCACCCCTCCATTCCCATTCCCATTAACATATTTAGCAAGACTCCCATTCCCATTCCCATTCTCCACCCCATTAACATATTTATAACTCCCATTACCCCCTAAATCAATCTTCCCATCTTCTTTCTCAACCACTATCACTTCATCCCTCCTACCCGCCCTTATTCGACCCCGTACCGTATTCGAAAAACTACCCGGTTTACGCAGAGTGGTTCTTCTAGAAATGGAGAACTTCAGCTTGTTATTTGGGCTGAGAAAAGTGAGTTCAAGTGAAGTTGAAAAACATGATGCAGTAGCAGCAGCAGCCATGGGTTAAAAACTTAAAATGGGTCAAAATGGGTTTTTAGTAATATATTGATGGGTTTAAGAGTAGCCCAGAAGATGGAAATGAAAATGGGAAGGAAGAAGAGTGTGATCAGAGTGAAATGGGGGAAGTAGTGGTGAAAAGGGATGACACGGAAGCAGATGAGTGTGGGGAGAAGTGTTGAGGTTGTGATTGGTTGCAACATATTTTCATGTTTTGTACTTTTGTTTGCGATAGATTTTGGTCAAGACATTACTAGCCTCTAGTCATCCTCATACATACACAAATACACAAATAGTATGTCCTTTTTTTAGCAACCATACATACCTTAAATACTTGTGAATTTTTATTTTTCTTACTTTTTGAAAAGCAATTAATTACTATATATAAATAGCAAAACAAACAAGAACGATTAAATGTACATGGCCTAATTGATGTATCAATTTTTAACAACCATGAGATTAGATCAACAGCCATAAGATTGATGATTTCTTTGTTCAAATTATCTATGAAGACGAGTCTTTAGTTCAAATGTATAATGCTTATTGATTTTCTTCATATAGTTTTTGACATTTTACCTTAACAGTTGTACTTTATGAGATTTGAACCTAACAAGTCTTGTGAGAACATCAGTTATGTGACATTACTTTAGTTTTTCTGGTTTTAGGAAAAGGAGGCATTAATACATAGATAGATCAAGACTTCAACAATATTTTCCTCTATTTTATATTATTACATTACTTTTAGATCTAGAAAATTATTGTACGTGTATTTCACTAATTGACTCTTATTTATTAGTTTTGCTACATAGGCGGGAAAACCATGATCCTGTGCATTTTTTGGTGTCGACTGGTTATTTTCCAATGACCTAACCTCACACAATAAGCACATGTTGGTATGACCTTTAGTCAAGAGTTGGGATTAAACCCACCCAGGATCTAATCTCCAACACATTTTTTGATCGATCAACTAAATGTTTGAACTGGAGCAAGCCTCAATGCGAGAAGATGCGCTACTTTAACGTATTCTACACTTAAAAAAAAACATTTGGTGCTTACGTTAGGAATAATCTCCAAACATGATAAGACACTTGAATTGTCAGTTTATAAGTCAACGAGGTGAGATCAATATAGATAACAAATTTTTTTAAGATCAAATGAACACATTTCGACCATTCATTTTTATTCTTTTTTTATTTTTTTTTTATAAAAAACACTTCTTTAAAATAAATATCTAACAGACAGTAAATCGTTAAGCGATAAAAAAAAAATACATTATCGCAAAGAGAAACTTTTTATCTTTCAATAGACGGACACTTTGATATACTTTTGCTAACTTTTTTTTCCCGAGTTTTTGTAGTGTTGAAGTTTACACCATGAAAAATCAAATGTGATTGTAAAATCACATGTGATTTCATATGTAGTTTCATAAATCATATATGATTTTTAAAATAACAAGTCAATTGTGATTTACAAATCAAATGTGATTTTAAATGCGTAAAATCGAATACTCACAAAAAAAAAACTCAAAAGAAGGGTTCTTCAAAAGTATATAGAATTTACCTTTTATAAATAAATGATTTTATTCTCACCACGATTGTATGTGATAACGTATAAGAGTTTTAGGAATAGCTAAAGCCCATACGGCCATAGCAGACTCAAACCAAACCGAAAAGGCTAAAGGCCCAACACACTTTGCTTGAGGAATCGATCTCCAGGCAGCTACTAACTAGAGTTACAGTGAGCCTTGCATGGAGAATTAATATTCATGCAACAACTAGCATGATAGTTTGTCCTCCCAGACCGTTATTTTACTATTGCCATGTACCGACACCTCATTGGCACTGAGGTAGTGTCGCGGGTATTTCGCTATGCCATGCATATCGTGTCTCGTAGGAATATTCCCATAAGTCAAGAGCCAGGGATGTCACGCCATGTGTCATTCTTGTCTCCTCCATAGGATATGACCTCCACATGAGTAATCCAGAGCCATCGGATCACATCCACGGATCAGACACAACCCTAGATGCATCCCTATAAATACATATGCATTCATGAGAAGAAAAAAGTTAGTCTTCTCTACATTTACACGCATTAAACCCTTGTTGTATGTGAGCGTTATCCCGAATTTAGATAAACACTCTTATCTCGGGTTCTTGTCCCTCAAGGAAAACTGAACATAAGACTAGCCTAATCTCACACCATAAAATTATATTAATCCTTGCTTCATCTATCATACATAAACAGTATGATTCATTTCGTGTAATGATTAGTGGTTTGTGAGATGTTTAATGTTTAAAAGAAGGATATAAGTGAGTTTTTTAGTTTGATGAAAATTGAGTGACGGAGATTTGATCTTTTCATCTTTAGAAAATATATTATATATGTGAATTGATTTTTAGTGCTGAACTTTTTTCACAAGTCAATTGTTGAAAAGAGTTGTTACCAAATGTTTAAAGAGATGTATTTTGTGTATAATGTTAGATAATTATCTTTATTGCAACTTAAACAACACTAGTTAATAAATTTTAATACAATCACATCGTTATTAAATCTTTTTCTAAATTTTTTTACAACAAACTAGAGACAAAATGATTAAAAATGCACTAAAACAAAATTTTTTCTTGAAAAGTTTGCTGATGAAAATTTGCGTAATGTTTTGCTCGATCGCTCTTTATTGTGTTGATCACCGTAGACACCTTTAGACACGAGGCTAAACAATTTCAATTTAAGTATGCTAGTCCACTAGGTTACTGTTTACTAGTTTACTACTTCTATAATTACCTGATTATTATGACAAAAATTGAATATCAGAGAATTTTTGAGCCAACAGGAGGTTGTGTCACCTTGCCTTGTGTCGCGACAAGTGAAAAAAAGTACATAAATATATTTAACGTCTACATATAAGCCAAAAGATCCATATAGAACCAATTTTTACCATAGAACAATCAAGTAATCTTAACCACTCATTTTTTTTTTATAAAAAAAAATATATATATATACTTTCACCTTTTCTTTTTCTTTTTAAATTAAATATCTCGCAAACCGTAAATCGTTACACGAAAAAAAATATACCATCACGACGAGAATTAAATTATCTTTCTATAGACATGCATTATTATATACTTTCGACGATTTTTTTTTTCGACGAACCTTTTTTTTTTTTTTTTTTTTTTTTTTTTCCAAAATTTCCGTCCAGAAAAATCATATATGATTTGTAAAAATCATATGTGATTCGTTAAAATCAAATCGTATGTATGATTCGTAAGAATCATATGTGATTTGTAAAAATCAAATCATATGTGATTTTTACGAATCATATATGATTTTTCTGGCAAGATGTATCTAACCTTGATAACCGTGTTTCTTTTTAAGCTCTTACTTTGCAGTTTTTAAATTAAGTGGGACCCCTAACATGTTAATTAATATATATTGAGTGCATTTATTTTCATTCTTTTGTAAACTAATAGACGTAGTAATTAAACTTCCTTTTATGTTAAAAAAAAAAAAAAAAAAAAAATTAAACTTCCTTTTATCCTTTTAGTTACTCTTTCACAATAGTTATTACAATTATTATTAAGTAATTACGTAGTATCAAATTGAAGATACAGTAAAGTATACAATGAAAACTTTTATACATAATATATGACTACAATTATTAAACGTATTCATTGATTATAGACGAGTACCCGTGCATAGTAACGTGATTTTATAGCGGCAGATAGTTTCATTGATAAAAAAAGAATTTGTGGGTTATAAACTCAAAATAATAAAAGTTTGAGGATTTGAGGATTAAAAATAATGCTTTAAAACCCATTTCAACCCGGACGGTTAAACCGGTTGAAACTGTTCCGGTCAAAATAATGGGTCAAATTAAACCGGTCAACCCACCCGGTTTGAAGGGACCCGGGTCAACCCGGTTTTGCATATGCTTTCCGAAAATAATGTAAGTTTTCTTAGACAGATGACTGAATTTTTAAGTTTTTTTGAAAATAATGTAAGTTTCCTTAAATAGATGACTGAATTTTTAAGTTTGACTAAGATTAAGTTTTTCACTTTAACCATTTTCTCTTTATATATAGTATAGATTTTAATTTGCAAACTGTAATATTAATAAATCCATAAATCAGATAAAAACAATTTGCTTGCAAAATACATAGTGGAAATAAGTTTATAGTATGAAAAAGTTTGAAAACTAATAATATTTTATGATATGACAAATTTATAAACTTTTAATATAGTTATAGTAGATGCTTTTATTGAACCAAACTCATAGGTATTATTATTTGTAATTATTTTTTAGATTCACTTTTTGATACATTAATAAAAGAATTATTAAAAAATAAATGCAACTAAAAATGATTTTTTAATATATTCGTTAATCCGTATAATATAGTTTAAAAAATAAGAAAAACAAAAATCGAAACAAAATTCTCTTACTTTAGTAAATGTCATTAAATGTATAGGCTAATCAACTAGCGTGCAGGGATTAAAATGAAAAGTCAAAAGGACCCTTTGAAAATTATCATGTAAT
Organism: Artemisia annua; assembly: GCA_014162995.1. NCBI lineage: Eukaryota > Viridiplantae > Streptophyta > Magnoliopsida > Asterales > Asteraceae > Artemisia > Artemisia annua. The sequence continues at coordinate 193,589 of LBNU01019132.1, forward strand.
TATTTCGGTGTATTTAGAACACCCCATAATTTATGTTAAATATGTTATTATCTACAAAAGTATTACTACGTAGAACTTTACATGCTATACTCTTTTATGCTTTTATTTCTTGTTAACTCAATAATCTATCTTTAGTTAAAGTATGTCATCAACTTTGTGAGATTTAGGTTAGAATGTGAGCAATTATGTATAATTGGCTCAACTAAGGTTATTTTTATACGATATCACGTTTACACTTCAGAAATCAAATCTTCAAGTCTATAACAAACTTTCAAATAATAATATTTGTCAACTCAGAGGGTGCAGATACGGCTAGGATATGGCTAGGGGACGTATAACACCACCCTTCATGTTATTAACATAGTCCTTGTTATTGGATCTGCTTTGAGAATAACAGATAAACCAGACGACTCTAAATTTATAGAATCCGGGCCAGACCGTCTAGTGATGAGGACACTTTTCATAAATATGTTGCATACGACCGAAGTTTATTGATAAAAACACACATGTATGGTGTTATTTTTTTGTCTAATAACATTCAAGAAGTTAAAAAGCACGTCCGGCTTGTCAAGCATATTTGGCCATGAACAGGACAACGGAAGAAATACATGACCCGTAATACAACCAAATAAAGCGGGATTTGAACTAGTCATGTTGGATCCACCTTCTAAAAAAGAACCCCTAACGTTTTAAAAGCTGTCATTTTTGGCATCATGAAGATCACATGACCTGAAGCTTCTTAGCAAAGATGGGAGTTCCTTATGACACAATCTCACAGCTTTGTGATTGAATAATCCAACGCATCTACAAGGAAATCTGCGCACACAAATGAAAAATGTATATTTTAGATGTATAAGTATATGTATACGTGTACGTACATATGGTCATACGGATATGAATCGAAGAGTACCTGCATCATCTTTGTTGAAGCACATAGGTGGTTTTATTCTGAAGACATTCCCATGTAATCCACCTTTGCCAACCAGAATCCCAAGCTCTTTTTTTTCAAAAAATAGAAACAAGAATTTCAAGGTTAGACGGAGCAAGTTCAAAATTTCAACAGTTTGATTAAAAGTATTAGTGGCGCGTAGAGTGGGTAAATTTGAATTAGTATATCCCAATAAGGTTGAATCATTATTTTACTACGGAGTATTAAGTTTTATAACCATGTTAATAATGATAATTAACAATGGATAAAGAAAATGATTTAAATCGGTCCGCCCTCCAGTATTTACACATTTTGACTCGTGATCCGAACCATCTAATTCAGCCATTTTGCTGCCACTTCAAGGTGGCCATTTCGACCTATCTATTTCTAAATGGGTGGATTCGCGTAATATCACATCCCTAGTGGAGTAAAGGTCAAATAAGCAAAATCATATACTATATTAAGTAGCTATAAAAAAAGTGGGTCAAAAGTCGCCTAAAGTGCAATTTAATGCATCAAACCTCTTAAGATACTCAATAGATTATTTCTATTATTGAAATAGCACGATTTTGTTATCATAATTGACACAGTAATTGGTTATATATATTTAATTATTTGGACAAAATCTGTTGCGGGTTAATGCAATCCATTTCGCCTCTTCCAATATTCACCCATTTTAATAAACCGACCCATTCGTTTTGCCACAACTTATAAAGTTCCTTCACAAGAATCAGTTTTTTTGTGTACCTCGTAGTTTTTCAAACAAAACTGCAGTTTCAGCTTTAGCAGGCGTCTTCTCTTTTCGGTCAGTCACGAGTTCAATGCCAACCATCAATCCCCTCCCTCTCACATCTCCAATTACTGAAATAAACAATATCTAACAACCATAAGATTTGGTCAAAAAGCCAAAAAAAAAAAAAAAAAAAAAAGTTCCAAAAATGCCGCCTTTAACAGAAAATTACTGTCATGTTTTTGTTGAAGATCTTTCAGTCTCCCGATCAAATGAGAGCCAACATCAGCACAATGTTTTTGACGGTTTTCTTTATCCAGAACTTTGAGTACCGCAAGTCCACCAGCTGAGCAAACAGGGTTCCCTCCAAAGGTGTTGAATTGTATTTTTTGAGCCATTACTTGTGCTATTTCAGGTGTAGTAACCACAGCTCCTAAGGGCAAACCATTTCCGATTCCCTGGATACATATGTTAAGACACGTTACTTGGGAAAGATACTCATATCATGAAACATCTACCCATATATGCTTTGGTCAAGCTGTTGTTGATTTGTGATTTCAGCAACAATAATAGTACAGTGATAGTTACGGGGTGTTTGGATGTGCGTTTTTCACAGAGGTTGTTGTGACTTGGAAGAATTAGATAATCCGTTTGATTAAACTTATGCAAAATTTTCTTATAAATGGTCGATTTGGCCATTCTTAACACTCATTTGGGTTATATTTATCCCAAACGCGTCAAAAAGAAATAGCTACAAAGGGAAAGTGTCAAAAGTTGCCAAAAAGTTAATTTGTAATGCATACAAACTCCTATATCGCTTTATTAGAAAAGTCAGATAATTATCGTACAGTTGTATATATATATATATATATATATATATATATATATATATATATATATATATATATATATNAGTCCCTACTCCCTACCCATTTTGTGGCGTCCACAGAGACATAATTTCATTGCCTGATAATAGACACAAACATAAGAGAACATAAGGGAACAACGAAAAGCTACCTTTGCCATGGTGACAATATCAGGAACCACATCTTGTGTTTGAAAACCCCAGTAATGGCTTCCTGTGCGACCAAATCCAGTTTGAACTTCATCAGCAATGCATACGCCACCCGCTTTACGTACCATGTCATAAACCAATTTCAAGTAGCCTGGAGCCAGTTCAACTGCTCCCCCCACTCCCTAAAGTTAAATCAGAATTCCAACTTTAAAGATATTTGTAAGAACTTGATATAAATAAGAGAAAAGATTGGAATCTAACACCAACCTGTATAGTTTCAGAAATATAACCAGCAACTCTTCCTGAAGTACCGTGATCAATGTGATCTTGTACGTCTTGAGCATACAGATTAGCATCCGCGCCAAACACTCCTCGGTAGGGGTTTGGATTTACAACATGATGAATTTCACCCTACGAAATTCCAGAGGAAATAGATTTAGTGAAAGATAGAAAAACAGGTCTATTTGGGTTTCACTTTTCCTCTAACGGGTGAAATGGGTTTTCTTATAGCCATAATGGAAACGGGTCATATGAGTTGAAATTCAACCAAAGCGTATTGAAAATGATTATAGAATTCTAAAGACATGAAACATAAAATGATTATATTACTGGATATAGTTCTGCAATCATTGTTGACACGTGACATAATTATAGAATTTTGAAGACATGAAACACAAAATCTTTACAGGCCGCCCTACCAACCTTGCGCTAAAAGTTAGTTGTTCTGACCTGTTACCCAACCCACCAGACCTGCCCACTTTTTTCACTAATACTTAGACACGGCATTTAGCTAAACCTTCTGTTTTTTCAAGATTTATTGAACAGACATACGTACCTGTGGTATGGGGTACTTCCACGTGTTCAAAGCTGTCAACCCAATAGTAGCAGCACTTCCACCATGGTATGCGTTTCGCAAGGCAATCATCCCAAGGTTACCACTGTACAACCGCGCCATCAGCATTGCCAGCTCATTTGCTTCCGTTCCAGAATTTACAAAATACACCACCTGTTATATCTTATATTGTCATCGAAATGAACTTTTACACATCAAGCAACATATTCTTGTAATGATACTAACATTATGCAACAATGAAGAAGGACAAAGATGAAAAAATGAATTTGACAGACGACTAGTGGTACATAGAATCTGTTTCTTATAACCGCACTATTAATGGGTGCCACTTATATCTCAAGGTGAAGCTGACGGTCTATACAACCACAAATTATAACTATTTAGCAACAAGTGTATTAGGAACAGGAAAATGACCTTTAGATTTCCAGGCATCTTTGCTGCTAGCCCCTCTGCAAAATCACCAATTGCATGGTGCAAATATATAGTCGTAGCATGTTGAAGAAGCTTGTTTTGCTCTTCAATAGCTCTCAAAATATCAGGATGGCAGTGACCACAAGAAACTGTAACTATCCCAGCAAATGCATCAAGATAACGCCTCCCATTCTCATCAAACAGATATTGCATCTTCCCTTCAACTATATTCAGCTGCAAATATAAACGAGTTTAAAATACTATATATAATTTAACATCTTGTAGTAGAAAAAGAAAGATAGCTTTAGATTACATAGTTTGGTTTCAAGAAGAAAACATCAGTCAGTAGTTCCTGATTCTTTCAATTCCAGATATACTTTAGGCACTGACTTTTAAAAGAGATTATCAAATTATTGCATTGCCAGTTCACACATACGCAGTTTCTAGTGTTTGGGATAGTGAAACTGATTATCAAATTATCTGATTATTTAAGGGCAAAAAAAAAAAATAAATAAATAAAAAATAAAAAAAATAAAAAATAACAGCTGCATGCTAAGTATTAAGTGCTTATTTACTCAAATTAAAGAAATAACTAATGTCATCCAAACACTCTTAAACTGCTTATCTGCTAAGAAAAAGGCATATAAGCACTTAAATAAGCAATCCCAAACACCCTATAAGGTTAGTTGTTCTAACACAGATATTTATGATGATATGTTTATATAGTACTCCATATTCAATAGTGATTTAGGCGTCATCTTACTAATCAGAAGCTTTTAGTAATTC
>LBNU01019132.1:204282-215614 GCA_014162995.1 Artemisia annua
GAAAACCTTGTGGTCCACAATTCTTTTACACTGAATTGCTATTTACATAAACTTATGAACTCACCAACCTCGTGTTGACACTTTAGCATGTATTTTCAGGTTTTAAGCGATAGCTTGCTATTGGAGGCTTTGGCAGGGCATGGCATGGTCATAGATGACTCTGATATATTTGGGACCGCTTTATTTCTTTTATGGGCTTATACTTCCACACTGTTTTTGGAACGCTGTAAACAAAACTACTTTTGTATATAGAGATTCCTTTTAAACGGTCGAGTTAAAAACTGTTCTTTGTACTTTGTGTTGTGATACCAATTTAGTAGCACCCAAACATGTTTGCTTCCGCGATTCTCTATTTTTGGGGGGTGTTACAGACTAATCTCTAAATACTCAGCATCTTGAGTAACAATAAAATTGTTTTCAATTGGGACATCCTTAATACATCGTTAGTTCTTGACTCTAGTTTGTTAATTACTTACTCTTAGGTATTTAACAAATTCAGAACTTCAATCATGACATAATGGGATTCATCCCATGCCATAATCCAATGGTGTCTTAAATTCCTTCTGGGTTGGAACGATATTGAGTGTACACTTGGCACATTCAATTTTCTACCCTTGATAGGTTTTGGAGGTAAAATAGTTTAAGTCATCAAAATCAAACAATATCAAAAAGGTTTGATTTTTCCATAATGGACATACCATAAAGTTGTGGCATTCCACGTGGATTGATGTTATGAGACTATCCCACAACTCATTGGATGAACTTATACTCTTTGGCTTACTATCTGCCAACCAAGTCATACCAGATGGCATCAATAGTATTTTTAGCCTCCTGCATACTTTATATTATAAGTCTTTGACAAAGTCAATGACTTCATGTGCATGTTTTGACTAGAAAACATAAACATTAAATATTTTATTATACGTCGTAAGTGTACATATCTTAACAAGAAGACATAACAAGTTAACGTCTTACTTTACGTTATAAGTCTTTCAACAATTAACGGAATTGATGTTTATGTCTCTACAAGAGACCTAAACATATTCAACTAAAGTAATTATGAGTGCGTACAAATGGCCTTAATAGTAATTTCAAGTTAATCTCATACCTCATGATTATGAATTTACAAGAAGATATAATCATATTTACTAAACAATTCAGCGAATATGTTGAAGTAGCTTTTCATGTTATCTTGACATTTGTTCTAATTTAGGGCAATATACATTTTATGTGTATAAGTCCTAATAGACTCTTAGTTTTCTTACCTTGCAGTCAAGAAAAACTGTTAGTCATATTGTTATATGTTGTACCTTGCACATAATTAAGATTTCTCCCACTTGTGCATGGCACAACATCATGCAAGTAAATATGACAGTGTCACAGATAACATATGATTTTAGTCAAAATCAAAATATAGATGTTAGAACTTTTATCTCTTTTATAATGAATCATGCATAACAATTTTATCGATAACATTTCAGGAAACAACATCAGGAACGTGACAAGTTATCTTATAAAATTTTATGTAATGGTTCTCATAAAAACTATGATGCTTCACATGTGGAAAGTAATGTATTATTTCACGACAATCTAGAAATAAGATGGGAAACTTGTAAGTTAAGAAGTGCTTACAGCTCCCACTGGATTAGAGAACATTACATGTGTTTCGTCACCAGTAATACAATCACGTAGCTCCCACTGGATTAGATAACATTATATGTGTTACGTCACCAGTGGAGAGTGAGTGGCGATTGGATACTTTCCTTCTTTCATTGAATATCTACACATTATTGCTAATGTGGGTCACTTTGACTAGTAAACATGTACTTAGGTATTCAAAGAAGTGCATCAAGTTCTAACATATTGATCATGGCCTAGCCATCATTTCTATTTTAACTTGAAAATAGGTATGCATTTCCTCCATGTTTGGTCTACTTTACCACAAGGGTGTGTAGGACCTTAGTGGGTTATTGGGTAAAGACAAATTGCTAGGTAATCATGCTAGTAATTTCCTTTACCACTTTGCGGTTTATTGATATTTCCGTTTTCTAATTTAAACTCATTTCATTTTGGTAGCTATAGAAAACATGTTCTCTAGTTATCCAAATTTCTTCAAGGTTTTAAAACCGGAACTAGGGTTATAAACGAACTTGAAAGAATAAGATGTGCAAACATACTTAACCGTTTTGTCTTTTACAAGACATCACGAGTACTAGAGTATGTGTGCTTTGAGTTTGATTAGAATTAGGACAATACAAATATTCCTATTATGGCTTTTCCTCATAAAGAAAAAGGATAGGAATAAGTCTCTTTCTTACAATGAAAGAGACATTTAGTTTGATCCTTTTAACAAGAAATGAACAAACTTTTGTTTACGGTTTTTGTTGCATTAATTCATTAATTGATTTCACAAAGTTCATATTTAGTATTTTCGATAATTATCCTTTTATAAATTAACTACCCCATGTTTACAATTTAAAACAATTAATTTACGAAAAAGGCTAAGATCCACATTGTGCTTCTACTATCACATCAGTTGATCTGCTAGCAATAGTAGATTCAATAGGTAGGCGACGATCACCAATTGTATTACATGTACAACTCTTAGATCCTTATGGGACGCATGGCATCTAGTGTCAAACAACTAGTGTCATGTAGGCATGTTTAGTCCCATCTTTGCCTCGGGTCAAGGTCTCACCGCTTAACTCGATTAAGTCATCGAATTTGAGAACGTGCGAGAATATATCTAGGTCCCACGCATAGAGAATAGTCACCTTGGGTTACAATTCAACCTAGGTCCCACGCATAGGCAAAAGGTAATTGCAAGTGTTCTCAACATTGGACGGCATGACTTAAATTTTGACGGTAAAAAGTTTTGATGTGAATCAAAGGTGTACGAAAGAAGCATGCATTCATCCTTCGTAGCACAAGTTAAAAACCTTTCTTAACTTAAGTCTAATCATTGTTTTAATTTATGTGTGTCGATTTGTCTATTTTCATGACTAATATTCATCCTAAGTGGATAATAAGTTTGGACAATACATAAAAGAAATAACATACATAACAAGTTTAACTGTTATTTTAAAACAATGGTTTCAAGTTTCAAAAACTTGTAAAACTAAATCATAAGACTTAGTTTTGAAATTGGTTTGTGTTTCGTTTCAAGTTTTTAGAAAACTATTTGCAATTTACATATGATCACAAGGTATATAAAAGCAAAATGAGAAACACACAACTACAATATGCAAAGCCTCAACCGATGAAAAAACCTATGCTAGGTCTCGTGAGCCATCACGAGAACCAAGAGTCAACTAGGGACAAACTACACAACCACACGGAGGACTCCCACTTGCTCCAAGACAATCAAGAGCAAGTAGAAACCCCATTATGCACCTGAAAAGAGGCTGCTGTCTTTCCAGAATTTCTGTGTTCGGAGGCCCAACCAACCTGGAAGGAGGCTTCCCCGGGTTTAGCTCAAAACTAGAAAGTTGTAGGCCCATGTCTTGTGTACCTAAAAAAAATTTAGCCAAAAACTCCTTACCAATCATCGGGAAACTGCATTTTACCAACTAGTGTTCCAGCAGTCATTTTCAGCAAAGATGTCTTTAACTCTTTCGCCTTTCACCACCAAACATCGATTACATGAAACTCAAAGTAAAATACAAATAATCTACTTTCTAACTACTGTAAAAGTGCCCAAACAATGGCTACAACCAAAAAGAATGTTAATACATAAATGCCGAAACAATTGGCAAAAACCCCAAAACACGGAATTAAACAACATTCACAACAATCCAAGGCACAAGTGGTCTAGGTTTTCATCGGCTTTACATATACATATAATAATACCATAATATTATGATCAAAACAAGGTTTTGGCTAACTCCATGGACAAACACGCATGTATTTGCCATGTATGCAAAAATAATTAACAAGAATTAAAAAATTAGCCAACGAAACGAAGAAATTAATTGACAAGAATTAAAACCCCGTTTGGTACGTGTGTCAAATGGCTTAAGGATCAAAACCCACTGATATTAGGACCTTCAAAATATCATTTTACCACAGAAAAATTGGGCTTTGGGGCTGATTCAAAACCATTTCAAAAACCGATCAAAAAGAAGCGTTTTAGGCCATTTTACACGTACCCGACAAGTATACCAATTAATATATGCATAACAAATGGCCATGGGATCAAAAATTGCAGATCATAAGACCCATTATTGGTCGAATTATATACAAAAAATTAGCCTATGGGGCTGTTTTGAAAGTAACCTTTTGAATCCATTAAAAACACGCGTTTTTAGCCATTTTTACGCATACAAGATGATCATATGACATCATATGATGGCTCGTGATACCACTATAGGTGACGTTGAATATATAAACATAAAAGAAACATATAAACGCAGCGGAAAACATCACCAACAAGGATCCATATAGCCATATGATCAATCAATTAATAAAGAACAACAAGGTTATACCTTTGTAGCGTGATCGGTTGAATCGAATGGAGACCTTCACCAAAGTACATGAATCACCAATATCACCACCACCAAGATGGTCAAGAAACACAAAGATCAATAAGGTTGATCTTTTCCTATGTTAGAAACACACTAGACGTCATTGATCACCAATTGATGCTAGTCATAACCTATAACCCATTTCTTGTGTACACCTACAATAGAATGAACCAAAAAATGATCAAGAAACAAACCCACCCTTTTAGGGGGAGGGTTGTCACGTTTTTCAAGAGAGGGAGAGAAGGAATAGGAGTGATTTTATGGTATATCCATTATGTATATCAATCACATTAAAGACTAAATCAATTTTAGTCTTATGATTTAGAAGTTACTCATAAGTACCTCAAAAGATCACATATTCCTCTCTTGAACCCCTTATGGCCGGCCATGATAGGGCTCACAATGGGCTTGCCCATTGTTGGCCCGGTCCTAAAACACTAAGTCTAACTTCGTATTTAATGGCCCGTTATTGATCTTGAGTTACGTAGTCGTTTATATATTGTAAATACGATAAATACAATCTATAAAATGGTGTCTCTGTATATAAGTGTGTGACCCCGTAGACTCACATATGTCTAGCCATATAATTATTTATTATGACACGAGCATACTCCAACATAAAGTGCTTCCACCAGTCACTGCTGCAGAGATACATGCTGTAGAGAAAGAAAGGAAAGCTAGGACCATTCTTCTGATGGCCATTCCAAAAGAACACCTAAGAAGGTTCCATGGGATGGATGATGCCAAAGAGATCTGGGAAGCAATTCGAATCAGATTTGGAGGGAATGCCAATTCCAAGAAGATGCAGAAGGCTATACTTAAACAGCAATTTGAGGCATTCACAGTGAGCAGTTCTGAAGGGCTTGAAAAGGGTTATGAAAGGTTCCACCACCTACCCTCTCAACTAGAAGCTCATGGTTCTCTTGTATCTACTGAAGATGTAAACTATAAGTTTCTTAGATCTATGCCTCAAGAATGGACAAATGTGACCATGAGCATGAGGCTAAAAGAAGGTGTTGATGATTGGTCAATTGATGATTTGTTCAACAATCTTAGGGTTTTTGAACAAGATGTCAAAGGAAGCTCAAAATCATCATCCAGTGCAGCCAATGTTGCCTTTGTTGGACAAGGCAAGACCAGTACTAACAGAGTTAGTTCTGGCGGTTATGCTTCTTCTTCTAACAACCTAAATGAGAAAGATAACCCTGCTGGCTTTGCTGATGAAGTTCTCTACTCTCTTTTTGCAAAGAGATCTCATACATGATGATCTTGATCAGATTGATGATGTTGATATTGAAGAAATGGATATCAACTGGCAACTGGCCATGATTGCACTCAGGATGAAAAGATTCTTCAAGAAAACTGGAAGAAACATTAAATACAATAGAAATAAACCAGTTGGTTATGATAAGTCAAAACTTGTGTGCTGGAAGTGCAACAACAATGGTCACTTTGCTAGAGAATGCACAGCAAAAGTAACTTCTGAAGAGAAGAAGAAGAGAATGTTGTGCACAAGAAGGAGACAAGCCAGGTTGGTCTGCTGACAATGGATGATGGCATTATCAATTGGGTGGAGCACATTAAAGAGGAGGAACCTACAAACCATGCTCTAATGGCCATAAGCTCTAACTCTGAGGTATCTCTATGTTCTAAACTGTGTATTTATTCATACAACATTGTTAAAGCTATGTGTGATGAACAAACAAATCAAATAGAAGAATAGGAGATTAAAATACTTGCCTATGAGAATGGTGTTAAAACCTTAGAAGCTCAAGTTAATAAACTTCAAACACAACTAGCCAATTTAAACCAAAAACTTACTTTTTAGGCTAATGAGATATATGCTAAAGATGAAAAACTGAAAAAATATAGGAGAATTGGTGAAACAGCTCTTAAAGATAAAGAAGAATTACAACAAATAGTAGACAAATAGAAAAATTCTTCTTAAAATTTGTCAAAATTAATAAATAGTGGCATGAGCTCAACATGTAAAATTGGTCTAGGATATGAGATAAAATCTGATAGTGAGGTTCTAAGCTATGAAGAAGAGATGGATAGAAGTATGTTTACTGGTTCAGACACTGACTTAGCTGATTCAATTGTATATAGTAGATTTTTAAAAACTAATAACTACAAAGGAGTTCCACCTCCTTTAAGTGGAGACTATACTCCTCTACCTGAGAAAGAGTTTGATGAATCACTATATGTGTATGGTAAAAAAGGACCTCAAGTGCCTGAAACAAAGGTCTCAAAAGATAAAACTAGTAAATACTCTACCTGTCAATCTAATGACAGTGAAGAGTCACTTGGAAACACCTTTGAGTTCTCTGAATCAGAACCTGAAAGTGTGTCAAGTGAAGTGTCAAGGTCTAATTCTGTTAAAAGTGATAAACCTGTTGTGTCTGAACCTAAACAAAAACCTGTTGAACCTAGTTGTGAAACTCACTTAAAATCTCCTAGGCAACAAGTGAATAAACTAGAGACACCAAAAAGGGAAAATAATGATAAATGGAATAGAGTGTTAGGAGGAGGTTATGTGTATACTCAGAAAAGATGTTTTGTGTGTAATAGCATTAGTCATTTGATAAAAGATTGTGACTTTCATGAAAAAAGAATGGCTAAAGAAACTGAGTTGAGAAAACAAAGGATGGTAAATACTGGTAATGTTGTGACTAAACCTGTATGGAATAATGTGAATAGAATTAATCATGCTAATCAGTTTGTCCCTAGACAAGTTCTACTCAATACTGGTAACACAAATGTTAATTCTGCTCGTTTAAGGGTAAATACTGGTCATTCCAAAGTTAATTCTGGTAGACCAAATGTTAATATAGGTAGAAACCATGTTAAACCTGTTGGGCAAAAGGTTAATGTTGTTTATCCCAAGGGTAACACTGGATATTATAGACCAAAACAACCAGCCAAACCACAGGTGAATCAAGCTAATCATAGAAATCACTTTGCAAAATCTTCTTCACCTGTGAGAAAACCTATTTCACAGGTGAACAATTTTAACCAAAGAAGAAATTTCTCCAAATCAATATCACCTGTGAGGAGACCAATTGTAAATAATATAGCTAAGACCTCAAACTCTTATGCTGTAAAGGGTAAAGGGAGGTCTCCTACTAGAGATTTAGACTGTTGGAAATGGGACCCATTAAAGAATGAACTTGCCTATAAGTCCCAATGCAGTATCAGTGGATCTTGTTCTTACAAGACTTACAAATATGTAGATACACAAAATGGACCCAAGCCTGCACAGGCCTGGGTCATTAAGAGAAACTAATCTATTATTTATGTGCAGGATCATCCATTCAAGAACATGGGAAACAGAGGTATATTTGACAGTGGATGCTCAGGGCACATGTCTTGTAACAGGGAACACATAAAAGATTTTGAAGAATTCAAAGGAGGATCTGTTACTTTTTGAGGTAGCAAAGGCTACATTACTGGTAAAGGTAGAATTGTTGTTGGAAATTTAGAAGTTGACAATGTATCTTTTGTAAAAGAACTTGGGCAGTTCAATCTTTTCTCAATATCACAAATTTGTGATAAGCAGCTAAAGGTTCTTTTTACTGAAACTAAATGTTTTGTGTTGTATTCTGACTTTAAGATGCCTGATGAAAGTTAGATACTCTTAAAAGTTCCTAGACAACACAATATGTATAGTTTTGATATGAAGACATCTGCACCCGCAAAAGGTTTTGCCTGTTTGTTTGCAAAACCTACATTAGATGAGTCTAAATTGAGGCACAGAAGATTGGGTCATATAAATTTCAAAAATCTTAATAAACTTGTGAACGGAAACCTTGTCAGAGGTCTACCTTCCAAGGTTTTAAAAAATGACCATGCTTTTGTTGCTTGTCATAAAGGAAAACAACAAAGAGCCTCTTGCAAGGCCAAACTTGAAAGATCCATTACTAAACCATTACATATGTTACATATGGATCTCTTTGGGCCTACTTCTGTAAAGAGCATCAACTATGCTCAATACTATCTTGTTATCACTTATGATTGTATCAGGTTTTGCTGGGTGTTCTTTTTGTCCTCCAAGGATGAAACTCCTGGCATTATTCAAACCTTCATTAGGAGGATTGAAAATGAACTTGATCAAAAGGTCAAAATTATTAGATCAGATAATGGGACTGAATTTAAGAACAGAAGTATGCTTGAATTTTGTGCAAACAAAGGAATAAAACAAGAGTACAGTAATGCTAGAACTCCACAACAAAATGGTGTTTCTGAAAGAATGAACAGGACACTCATTGAGGCTGCCAGAACTATGCTTGCAGATTCACTTGTACCTCCTCCTTTTTGGGCAGAAGCAGTTAATACTGCTTGTTATGTTTTTAATAGAGTAAGGGTGACTAAACTTCAAAACAAAACTCCTTATGAACTACTATTTGGTGAAAAGCCAATAATTAGCTACATAAGACCATTTGGGTGTCATGTTACTATTCTTGATACACTTAGTGCTCTTGGGAAGTTTGATGGCAAGTCTGATGAAGGATATTTAGTTGGATACTCAACTACCAGCAAGGGTTACAGCGTGTACAATCTGGAAACCAAAAGAGTTGTTGAAAATCTTCATGTTGATTTTCTTGAAGAGAAACCTAATGTACAGGGACTGAGTTATAGATGGATGTTTGACATTGATTATTTAATTGACTCTATGAACTATGTTCCTGTCTCCNATACACTTAGTGCTCTTGGGAAGTTTGATGGCAAGTCTGATGAAGGATATTTAGTTGGATACTCAACTACCAACAAGGGTTACAGCGTGTACAATCTGGAAACCAAAAGAGTTGTTGAAAATCTTCATGTTGATTTTCTTGAAGAGAAACCTAATGTACAGGGACTGAGTTATAGATGGATGTTTGACATTGATTATTTAATTGACTCTATGAACTATGTTCCTGTCTCCTTGGAGAATCAAGCTAACTCTACTTCAGGTTCCTCAAATGATACTAATAGTGCAGGTACCACAAATGAGGAAGAAGAATCATCTGAGCACCTCCTCATACCTACCACTATTCAACTAGCTGCAGATGTTAATGGAACACAGAGACCTTTCTCTCAAAATAAAGTGTCAAGTAGGGGTGAGCAAACGAAACCGAAAAAACCCGAAAAAACGGACCGAAAAAACCGACCGAAACAAAAAACCAATGGTTCGGTTTTTAATTTTTCAAAAACCAAAATATACGATTCGGTTTCGGTCTTCCTCCAAAAACCGAACCGTAAAAACCGAACCCAACAGATTTTATTATATAATTAATATCATATGAATAAATAACCAAATAAATCAAATTTATAAATTCATATTCAATTTGTGGGTAGATTTATAATCAATTTATATTAACGTTTATGTTTATATGCGTGTTGGTCGTGTCGTGTGTTTACATATTGTTAGCATTGAAAATATTTATAGAAAGTGATGGTCGTTCTCATCGCTTAAATTTAGTGTGTCGTGTAGGTAGAAATAGTAATATTGGGCGTTTGGACTTAATTAATCTAATTGGTTACTAGTTAAGTAACAAGCCTTGTAAAATCATGTAAAAGTCCAATCCAAGCCCAAGCCCAAGGAAAGCCCATCTAGTCCAAAGATGGAAGTATAAAAGGCACCTTACATCTCATTTGTAAGGTGTGCTTGTATATGTTTTATGTGTGTTTCTTTCAATATAGTCTTTCATTTACACGCCTCATATTATACATCAAGTCACCATCTTTCTCATCTCTTTTCTACATATTTTACGCGTGTATGATTGATAAAGTTGGGATATTTATGCTATAACAAGTGGTATCAATCGCCTAACAATGATTTAGGAGTGTTTGAGTTTGTTTTGTTTCGTATTTTTGAAGTTTTTCTCTCGTTTTTATACAAAAATTTCGTATCTTTCTTGTTCTTTTGTGTTTTTAACACTCTTTTGTTTACAAACTAGTGTTATAAACCTTTCTCAACAAGAAAGTTTCAATCTTTTTGCATAAAATCAAGCTTTAAAAATCATCCTTGTTTTTGTACTTGTTTTCGAAATTTTAAAATTTTCATAAAAATTTTCAAGTTTTCAACTTTCTTGATATTTTGGTGTTTTTAAGCTTAGAAGTACAAAAATCTTGGATTCAAATCGTGTTTTTGAAGTGCTTTTTGCCTAATCTTTTTTGACCAAAAGTTGTACTTTCTATCGAGAACCCAATACCCTAAATTATCGAGATAGTGTGACCCTAATTTATCGAGATCATCATTAGTTGTTCTTCAAGTGCTTTCGTGGATTACTCAGTGGTTTCTATCTTGTATAAGTTAGAAATATCACTTCGACTTTGGATAATTATCTAAATTGTATAATCTAGATAAGCTCTTGGATTATCTCGATAAGTAAAACGCTATCGAGAACCTTTGATAAGCTTTTATCGAGAACCTTGCATCTCTATCGAGATCACTTGTCATAAGTCATCGAGATCATTTGCAATTTTATCGAGAAAATTTCATCAAAAGTTATCGAGAACCTGTTTTGCCTTTTATCGAGATCATTTACAACTGATATCGAGAACTTGGATTTTATCGAGAACTTAGGTCATTTATCGAGAACTTTGGAAAATTGTCGAAAACTTGGGAATTTGGTTGATTTTTGACGACTAAACTTCAAACGGCTATAACTTTTGATCCGTAACTCCGTTTTGGACGAAATACCTGTCAAAACGACCGTGAGATCGAGGAGAACGACACGTTGAATCATCTAAAGATCATTCAACCCAACCTTCAAGGTCTAAATCCTCTCCGAGAAGAAGTTATTGAGGTTACAAGTTTTTAGAAC
>LBNU01019133.1:0-27796 GCA_014162995.1 Artemisia annua
AATGTACAGCATAAATAAGGAGGTCAGTTATTTTGATCACTTGAGATCCAATGTTTTCTAGTAGCGATGAAGGTCAGTTATTTTGATCACTTGAGATCCAATGTTTTCTAGTAGCGACGAATTAACACTCTGTCGCTAATGTTAGCAACAGATTGCAGACGTTAAAGATGTTATTTGTAACAGCGCTCTTCCGATTGTCATTATTTGTCATTAAAGTGCACTGTCTACTTTCTAGTAGTTTGGTGAATCCGTAATTGCATTGTGTGACAACCCGCAAAATTCCTCCCAAGTTCTATTTGATGAGACGAAAAATGTTACGTTTTTAGGGGTCGGTTTGATCCTAAGTCGTATGTTTTTGGTTTGGATTTCACCCAAAGTCGTTTCTTTTCTCATTTTAGGTACTTTTGAAGGGAAAATCACAAAAGAAGCATTTTCGGGCGTTTTCGGAGTGAAAAAGTGCGGAAAACAACAAAAACTCAAAAGACCTTAAAGATCACAGAAGGTGACGCCGTCACACTCTACAAGGTGACGACGTCAGGAGTAAGTGAAGTCAAGGATTGGAAAAAGACTCGTGACGGGCCAGAGAGTTTGTAGTGCAAAATTGTGACGCCGTCAACCTAGGCCGTCAGATCTGGAACCAGCAATTATGACCACGTCAAGGAAGGCCGTCTGGAAACCCTAATCGCCGAGCTGACGATGTCACCTATTGGGCTGACGCCGTCAGCCAGCTGGAAAGAAAGAAAAGTCGACGGAAACATCCAGTGCGGCGAGCTCCGGTGGGAGTCAAACGAGTACTTTTTCGGGACAATTATCCCAAAAGTATACGCAAGCAAAAGACGCTCAAACGGATTGTTACGAGGCGCGGAGGAAGAGGGAAGAAAAGGCGTTGGAGAAAGAAGCAAGGATGTTGGAGAAAGAAACAAGGGCATTGGAGTGGCAGGATATGCAGATGCTCATGCTCGAGCCCAGCTTGGTTTTTGACCCAGTAAGAGCCGAAATCATTCGCAGGAGACAAGCATTGATAACCAAGAAATACCAAAGTCTCCCTGAACCTAACGACGACGATACCGAATAAAATATTTAATCTTAATATTAGTAGTGTGTGTTGTATTTTTTTTTATTTTCGTATCGTATTTTTTTTCCGTATTGTAACTTTTTTATTTGATGAAATAAAATTAGTATATTGTGTTATTTTTAAGTATTTGTGAAATGAATTTAATTTATTTATTGAAATGAATAAAAAAATAAAGTTGTAAGTGATGAGGCCTAAATGAAGAAGTTGAGGTTAGTTGTTTGGTGTGAAGGGGGTTAGTTGTGAAGAGGTGTTGGGTGATGTGACACACCTGGGGCCCGAATGAAGAGGTTTGGCTTGCCATCTACACCTAGTGCTCTTACTTTGTTTAGCCATAACCCTAAGTCATTTATTTTTGTTACGGCCTGATCAAAATTGTAACCTCAATATAGATAAATATGTATAATAATTATTGTCTTCATTTTTATTATTTATAACAATTTTTTAAGATAATCATTAGGAAATCCTAATGTGATAGTTGTACTTCACCTAGAAATTTCCTAGTTACCTATTTCTGAAAGTATTTGAAAACGTAATGTAAGTGCAAAGATATACTACAAAGTGCTTTTAAACACATATTCACATACACACATCTATACAAAGATATACTAGAATATATGAACTATGTTTACATAGCTATATCTTTATAAATAAATCCTTTGAAAACCTTTAGGAAGTTGTATAGTTATATATTTCTTACCGATTTCCAGTGTTATTTAGTCATATGAAATCTTTAGGAAAATCATATGAAATTATTTTAATTTCTTAGGACATTGATATGTATTTTATGCATAAGAAATTCCTAGGAAATCATCAGAAAATTCTTACAGATTCACGACGACAACTTTTCTGTCACTAATTGCTAGGAAATCACTAGCAAAACTGTCACTAATGATTGTGTTGATAATATATGTTGGAAAGTTATAGGAATTCCATAGGTAATATCTTACGAAAAATGTGCCTTGTAAAAATTGTGGGTTTAGCCTAGTTTTCTTGTAGTGATAACTGTAAAGTATTATGTAGGAAATGTTAGCGACGAGATTTTTACTAAGCACGTGCGTATATACATACACATTGTTAACAACTGATTGATACATTACCAGATTTGTTTTGCTCACCCCCAATTCTTTTCAAACCATACTGTCTTGTACGAGTTAGTGACGTACCAAGTAAATTTGGTGATTGATGTATAAATCACCTCTGTCACATTATATTTATTAATATCGTAGGTGTTTCAAGCCATCCATGCCTATGGGTAAAGTTTCTACAAATTCTGGATATGTGGTATGGATGATGATTATGTTTGTGCTCTGGCTTGTCTTCGTGTTACGATTGCAAGCTTTGATTTCAGTGGTTTCACTAATAAGGACACCGCCCCTTCTAAATCCCAACAAACATTGGCGAATGCACTTTTTAGTGAAATTGTCAAGTATATGAAAGCCCACTTCGACATGACTGCGAGACAGAAATCAGTTTTGAGTGTTTACGGGGACCACATGCTCAGGATTTTCTACTAGCTATCCCCATAGATGGGCTAGGTCAACATATGTCATCGGTGGAATATCGTACTATCCTAAAGTATCGCCTCATGATTTCTTTATTTTTGGTTGATGAGATATGCCCTGTTTGTTGCAAGGCATATTTGGATTCATTTGAGGAATATGCGGTTCATTGCAAAGAGCTCCCGAGATTTAAGTACCGACACGATATGGTTAGGGACGTCTTTTTTGACGTATGTAGGCGTATCGAAATCTCCGCCAAGAAAGAAGCACCTGTGAACTTTTTGACTTACCCGTTAGATGAAAGATCCACGCTCAGACCGACGATGTTGGAGGAAAAATGTGTGTGGATCTAACCAGTGTTTCTCCTTTCGTGAGTTTGAGTAGCCGGGGTTTTACACAGTAGGACATACTACTTTGAAAGTTGCCTCGTGAAAAGTGACAAAACATGAGAAAACATGCATTAAACATCAACACATTTTTATTACTTTCGCATTTGATACCTTCTGTTTCTTTGCACCTGAGGCAGTGGAGCTTCTCAACAGATTCTAACGAGTTGTGCATTGTATGATAGTAATGTTATGACACTTAGATCTACAAATGTTGTATTTAAAAGATTTAGTTTTGCAATCCAAAAAAGGCTAGCGGCGAGCTTGTTGCTCGTTTTTCTTCCACTTCTGTTAAATCCATTTTTCTTTTTTGTCTTCATACAATTATTTAACAAGGAAAAAAATCTGGAAGTAGACTCAGCTATCAGAAATGCACTTGATTAATAGAAAATCAAATATGGTAGTCTTAATTCTATGTTAAGACATCTACATCAACTTGTTAGTTATCTACTATCAAATTCTAGATAAGACTTTTCTAGTTGAAAATCATGTGTCATGTGGTCTTCCAACTATCCCGATGTACTTTAGCTAACCACCATTCTCAGTAATAATCTTTTATATAATAAAACAAAACCCTTATTGGGAATTTTTCATTTTAAAAAAATTGGAACCATACCTTATTTAGTAATAATTTTATTTAAAAAAAAAGATTATTTTCTTATTAAGTAACATTTTATATTTATCCATAACACAAGTAAAAGATAAATACAAAAAATATAAATAAGATATTTTAAAAAAAAAAGATTATTTTAACATTTTATATTTATCCACAACACAAGTAGAAAATAAATACAAAAAATATAGATAAGATGCAATTAACAATAGGATTAAAATTTTTAAATAATTATTTCAAAAAATTAAAAAACAACCCGCGCGTGCGCGGGCATTATAACTAGTTATTTTAATATGTTAAAATCACAGAATATATCAAATACTATATACAAGTTGATTGCAAATCAGATCATTGACTGATGATTACCTATAAATTAAAATTCAAAACTTTGAATCAGTATATCAATTAGGTTAACCAGATAAAACAGCAACCTATTTATAATTGCTTTTATACTTTTATTCAACATTTTTAACACATGATGATAATATACCTCAGCCAGTTGCGTGACAAGTAGCATAACTAGCATTTGTAAAGCAAGATTCGCACGAGATAGGACACATGACAAGTGTTCCATACGTTGTCAAGATGAATGTTTAACTGTATAATGTGAAGTTCTATGATGATTAACTATAATGCCGCTATAAACTAAATTAGCGACTACCAAGAATCTAGAAGCAGAAAAAAGAACGTATTACGTGATGGAGTAGTACAGAGAGGAGCACGGATCACCAAACTAATCTATTCAGGTGATGGAGGCTTATATATTTAATTTTCAACATCTACCTGAGATACAAATAAAAGGAAAAAAGCATAACATCGTAACAAAAGGTATCACAAATATAGTCCTACGTATGATCAAAGAGCTTCTCGGACGATATGTGTAGATACTTTTTGACTGATCATTGAAAGAATTCCATGTTCCAAGCATGTTATTGTATACAAATTGATCAAATGGGTGGCAAATATAATCCTACATATATACATAAAACATGTACATGTATACCGATTGTTGGTATCAGGGTCTTGATAACCATAAGATTACTTGAATCGTGTAAAGTTCAATTTCCTGATACCATATTACCCTATTGATTGCCTTATGTTACAAGAAATTTATATAGGAATAAGACATGAATGAACGCTCAGTGTCTAAGTAAAAGAAAAATAGCAAACATGAAGAATTTGATGTATATGTTGTTTTGATTGTTCAACTAATATGAAAGACCAAAATGATGATTATATATAATAAACAAAGTGATATTTGATTAAAAAAAAAGTCACGCCCTTTCATGAATGGTCATACATTTTGGATTAAAGTAACCAACTTTCAGTAGATTTCAGCGACACTTAAAAATGATAGATTTATCTATTAAATGGTTGCAACGTCCTAGTGAGGAATTTCCTGTCACAAACTTTTGCCATTCATCGTATCCGAAATCAAGTTAATTAATTAGTTTATACAAGTGTGCACTCCGCTCCTCTTGACTTGTATTATAACTTAACTTGAAATCCATTTGGCCTCGGGTGATTCTAATTACATAAAATGTCAGATGACACTAAAATCACCAAGAGTGATCTCCTTAAACTTATAATAGCTACACACATCCTTTATTTTTTTGGTCCGGACAATAAGTTCAATAATACTTCATGTATGTTAGATCCTCAGCTCTATCATATATTATTGGGCAAATTATTAAAAAAAAAATATTATACTTGCCATTGTTTCATCTTCTGGGTAGCGAACAATTTTTTTTGCTTTTGAGGGTAATTTTCTTTCAAATTCATCCTCTTTAGGGTAATATGTGACATTTTTGCCCTTCGGGAAAAAAAATTTGTATTAGCTAAGAGGGGCAAAAATGTCCAAAAATTTCGCAAAATACCCTAATGAGGATGAATTTGAAAGAAAATTACCCTCAAAAGCAAAAAAAATTATTCGCTACTTAGAAGATGAAACAGTGGCAAGTATAATACTATTTTTAATAATTTGCCTTATATTATTCATAATACTATAAGCTGATGAGTAAAAATAAACTTTATATGGTAGTTTTCTTGTACATTAGAGAAATACCTGCCTGGAAACGCCTTATTAGACAACTTTACCTAGCCTTTGTTAGATTTTCTACCCAAAAATGGTCAATTAATCAACATGTAATATTCATAACTTACGGTTTCTCTCTACGAGGTGTCTTCCTCTCCTTACATATATGTATATGATGATACTCTTCAACATACCCATATTGACTAGTATTTGTATGATACTTCAGAAAATCAAGCATGGTTTCATATTCGAGAGAAGAGTGAAATAAAAAATGCTTGGATGACATAAAAATCTTCCTTATGTATGGACGTATGATTGATTGGTTACGGTCAACAATGCATTTTCTGGTTAATTGGTGATAGTTAGCGATATATCTTCTGGATGATAGGACATTTTTAATGATCTACGATAGGGAAAACCACACTATGGCACTATAGAGTAAGGAAAAACATTTGTATCGAAGATGGATGACAATACACTTTGTAATACTTTAAGTCTTTAACTGAACCAGTCAAACAGATTTGATGTAGATGAAATGCTGAATCCTTACCATACATATAAAACATAGCGTGTGAGACATAACCGCATGTTTGATTAATAGTAGATCTAATAGGATTAATCGTTCACCTACTATACACATATTTTTTTAATTCAATTGGTGACAGTTAATTAAACAAGAAACCCTAAACTTAATACCAGTAGCAGTGTCAATATCTTACAACACATCAAAAGTTCAATGTTTTATTACTTCATTTTAAAGGTGATGTACGAGTTTTTGTCACGTTGTATTTGGATCACTGTCACGTAGGGCGTTGTATCATATTTAGGCTAATTGTTCTTAACTAGTTTCTCACTAGTTATGTTTCAACATACACCCACCGTTGTAATACAGAGGTCCTTAATTTGTGGAGGGAAATTGATGTTTAGATTTGTAGAATAAATTGTATACAAGAACCGACCCCAATATAACATATAAAAGTTACAACCGAAACCGCACGTCAAAAAGCGAATCCCTAACATCGACTATCACTAATTCCTACGATTCCCAAACTTTGATCTTTAACCTATAATTTTTAATTCTCCTTCACGTGGGGCTGTTAATTATTACTGGATTCCTTTTAATCGTAGGTCCGTGTGGTACATATATTCGCTTTCTTGTTTTTGCAGGCTGGTAAGAGTTACGTTTGCATATTTAATCCTTACTGATCGACTATATTATGGCTTGAGGTTGATTTTGGTTCGACTTGCTATAAACCCTAATCACTAAGATTAGGGTTTTATCTTTTTATTTTGTATCGCATGCTGCTGGTCGTTTTATTGATTATTGTTTGCTGTTGGGTATGTGGTGGTGAGAGATGGAAAGGGGTTTTCTTAGTCCTAAGCCTGGTATGAAGGATGTTAGTGTTCCAAGGGTTGATGTTGATGTTTTGGCTGATAACGGGAACAAGGGTAACGACAATGGTTCAATACAGCCTAATGTGGAGCAATTGCTTGCTAATGCGCACAAGCAGTTCGATGAAGCAATGAAGAAAATTGATAGTGATATTGCTAATATGGCTTCTTCTTCTGATTTGAACAATTCGAGTGGTATTGGGCTCCAGTCTAGTTCGAATGGTACTCCTCCATCGAGTTTTAATGTGGCTATGGAATCCCAGAAGCATGGTACTACTGACAGTATGAATCAGAATGCTACTTCAGATCCTAATAAACTCAAGGTTGATACTGCTAGTGGTACTGGAGTGAAGTCGGTTACTTACGCGGGTGCTACTTCTAATGAACCTCAGAAAAACGCGTCTAATTTTCGGAGGTTGGAATGTAGCAAAAAAAAGGATGATGTTGACCTCTCAGTTCCAATGAAAATTGTGGAAGAGGTGAACATGAGGTTTGAGAACACTCTCTACGGATACTTCCTTGGTCAACGCCTTGCGTTCCCTGTTGTTGATTACTATGTACGCAATGCATGGGCAAAGTTTGGTGTGCAAAAGGTAATGATGAATGCAAAGGGGTTCTTCTTCTTTAAGTTCTCTTCGAAGAAAGGTTTATGATTAAGAACTTATGGGTTTTATCAATAATGTTTGTGTATTGTTTTCTAGTCCCACATAGATAGAAAAGAGAAGTGAAAGAGAGTTTCTAAGTGCTATTTCTCTCACATGTTTGAAAGTCTTTTAGGAGGCTTTTTGGAGGGAACTAGGGTATGATTATTTGATGATATAACTTATATATATACCTTATAATATATTACATTAACATAGACTTAGACTTAGCACTTATTTTTTGTACAGAATTAATTCTGTTGGCAGTTATTTCTGGAGGGAAAGGTANATCTATGGGATTCGTTAGAGTTCTCCATACGCTTGTATATATAGAGACTCCCTTTGTCCCCATAATCCGTGAAAAATTTACCTAATGGATGATTGATATCATTAGCAAATCTATTGTAATTAGCGTTATGTAATTGCTATTAGAATAATCATGCTTGGGCACACTAAAAGTATATTTATCTACTCTCTCTTAAGAAAAAACCATGTTTTGTAGCAAGTTTAAGTGGTGTACTTGTATGTTCTCCCGAAATCTCGTTTATCAATTTTTTTGTCACTGTTGAAAACTGAAGGGTGTGCATATACGAAAATTTGCATGCTATATATGTTTCTTCAAAGAATTTTTGTTGTTTGTATAAATTTGGTGAGGATCAGTTATAACTATCTTCTTTTCCTTCAACAGAGATACCATGGAGAAATACTTGCAGGAACTCCAAAACCTTGCCATGACTTTGTTTAGTTTAATCGGGCAAGCAGTTGATATCGACAAGCAAGACATGATAGATGTCTTCGAAGATGGAATGCAATCCGTGAGGATGACTTACTATCCTCCATGTTCTCAACCAGATCTTGTTATCGGTCTTACCCCTCACTCTGATGCTTCTGGAGTTACCATTCTGCTCCAAGTCAACGACATCGAAGGTTTGCAAGTCAAGAAAGATGGCATATGGATCCCCGTAAATTTCCTTCCAGATGCTTTCATAGTAAATGTTGGGGACATTCTTGAGGTGAGACCGACACCATTAAATGCCGACTTATTTTAAAATGATATTTTTAAACGTGTGAAGATTCAATTCGTTTATGTTGGAGATCAGGTCACCAGTCTAATTATACGGTTAGATGTCTAACATGTTAAGTATCTTTCATGTTTGACCAAAACACATGTGAAATATTTTATTCTGATTCTATGGAGAATTTGGGGGGCAGGATTGAAAAAGTCCAATTTAGAAACTAAATTTTACTACATATTACTGTATTACATGAATATACAATTCTGCTACTGCTTTAATTAAAAAAAAAAAAAAAAAAAAAAAAAAAAAAAAAAAAAAAAAAAAATCTGCTACCACCAGGGGGTACATCTTTGGCACCATCACAGGGAGCATCTTTGTGATTCTGGTATTAGTATATTTTACAGCCTAATACCCCAGAAAAAAAATAATAATAAAAATAAAAAAATAATGATAATAAGAATAAAAATAAAAAAAAATAAAAAATAAAAAAACCCGCAAAGTACTAGAATAGCCAGTCATTCTTAGTTGGTTTCTTAACAATCAGATGCTTATGATTGGATTAATATTCATAGATGCCAGTTTCTTATACTAATCTTCTAAGGGTGGTTATGAGAATTTAGCTTTTTATCATAGTTGTAAAAACTACATTTAGCAAAATCCTGTAATAAAAATTAATATATGATTCAACTATCATATAGACAAAGTTTAATTCTCAAATACTCTAGCTAGCTCCGTGCATTATGTAAACTTTACGTGATGCATTATTACAACATTCTTAAGTATTTTAATGATTAATGAGATGCATATGCCTCTATATAAAAATGTACGTATCATTACCGGTAAGCATGGAACCAAGAAACGCAATACATCACCAACGTAATTATTTGAATGGATTCAATTCACAGATAATGAGCAATGGTATATACAACAGTATTGAGCATACGGCTACTGTAAATGCGATGAAGGAGAGGATTTCATTAGCCATGTTCTTCAATCCAAAGCTTGAAGCAAATGTTGGGCCTGCAAAGAGCCTCCTCAAGAACACAGGAGACCCACCTCTTTATAAGACACTCGTAATGGAACAGTACCTCAAGGAATTCTTCTCGGTTAAGCTCAACGGAAAAACATTTCTCGAGAAAATGAAGCTTGAAAACGAATCCAAAGAAACTTGATCATATATATCTCTGTCTTCTGTTGATTACAGTACTCGTGTAAAATACATTTATCGCGTAAAAATTATTAAGTGTTGAAATAAAGTTACCAACAGAATGTTTCCATTGGTAAGTTGTGTGTTAGAAATTACCAATGGAACAGTCATTGGAATTAAATTCAATCCCATTATACTATATAACGGGTTCTATACTTTGTGTTGGAATCTTAAAATCAAACATTGTTCTTAATTCTTTTTTTATATCTCAGACACTTTTATTCATTAATATGTATCTTAGATAGCAGCCATGTAATTAACCAATAAGGTTGCACAAAACTCTAGTTTAGGATTGATGACATGTACATTAGTTAGTTATTTGTTAGTTGGTCGTTTCTTAGCAGTTATTATGGTTAGAATACAGTTTATGACAGTTAACAATGAAGGGTTGTGTCTTATGGGTCAAATTGAACCATCACACCTATTCACGTTATACTTGTTCACTAACTATTTATACGTATTGTATTGACAGTTATTAATCATCAATATAACAGTTAAATTCGTGTGTACTTTTCCCTCCACAATTCTACTTTTGGTTATATTAGTGCATATACACTTCTGTACACAATCACTTACTCAAACACAGAAACCTTGTTTCACACAATGGTTAATGGTATGTGTGAAAATACATACCTTTTCTTGACCAAATAACGGACTAATAAGACCAAAAACCGACCTTAAATGCCAAAAATGTGTTGTTTTTGTGTTTATGATTGTGCAGGTACGGATATCGTGAAAAAAAGACAAAATCAATGAGAAACCGACAACACGAGTACGGGATTTGGAAAGAGTAGCAAAAGCCGAGGCCGGGGAAGCATTTTTCAAGCATTTTTCACATTTAAGCTCAAATTGGCAAGAAAAGACCTTGAAGAATCAAGAGTTGTCAACTTTAGCCCTTGGAGCAATTTTACAAAATGGCAAGAATGGTCCCTGAACTCTACAAAGTTACAAATATGGTCCTTATTATTACTAAAACCAATCCTAAATTATCTAAACCTTTTAACCCATTTCATTATAAAACCTAATCCAGCCCACTTATTTCCACTGGCCAAATCCTTAATANAAAACTAAAAAAAAATAAAAAAAATAAAAAACCCGCAAAGTACTAGAATAGCCAGTCATTCTTAGTTGGTTTCTTAACAATCAGATGCTTATGATTGGATTAATATTCATAGAGGCCAGTTTCTTATACTAATCTTCTAAGGGTGGTTATGAGAATTTAGCTTTTTATCATAGTCGTAAAAACTACATTTAGCAAAATCCTGTAATAAAAATTAATATATGATTCAACTATCATATAGACAAAGTTTAATTCTCAAATACTCTAGCTAGCTCCGTGCATTATGTAAACTTTACGTGATGCGTTATTACAACATTCTTAAGTATTTTAATGATTAATGAGATGCATATGCCTCTATATAAAAATGTACGTATCATTACCGGTAAGCATGGAACCAAGAAACGCAATACATCACCAACGTAATTATTTGAATGGATTCAATTCACAGATAATGAGCAATGGTGTATACAACAGTATTGAGCATAGGGCTACTGTAAATGCGATGAAGGAGAGGATTTCATTAGCCATGTTCTTCAATCCAAAGCTTGAAGCAAATGTTGGGCCTGCAAAGAGCCTCCTCAAGAACACAGGAGACCCACCTCTTTATAAGACACTCGTAATGGAACAGTACCTCAAGGAATTCTTCTCGGTTAAGCTCAACGGAAAAACATTTCTCGAGAAAATGAAGCTTGAAAACGAATCCAAAGAAACTTGATCATATATATCTCTGTCTTCTGTTGATCACAGTACTCGTGTAAAATATATTTATCGCGTAAAAATTATTAAGTGTTGAAATAAAGTTACCAACAGAATGTTTCCATTGGTAAGTTGTGTGTTAGAAATTACCAATGGAACAGTCATTGGAATTAAATTCAATCCCATTATACTATAT
The DNA here is from genome assembly GCA_014162995.1 of Artemisia annua. Classification (NCBI taxonomy): domain Eukaryota; kingdom Viridiplantae; phylum Streptophyta; class Magnoliopsida; order Asterales; family Asteraceae; genus Artemisia; species Artemisia annua. The sequence goes on from LBNU01019133.1 coordinate 11,817, forward strand.
AACGGGTTCTATACTTTGTGCTGGAATCTTAAGATCAAACATTGTTCTTAATTCTTTTTTTATATCTCAGACACTTTTATTCATTAATATGTATCTTAGATAGCAGCCATGTAATTAACCAATAAGGTTGCACCAAACTCTAGTTTAGGATTGATGACATGTACATTAGTTAGTTATTTGTTAGTTGGTCGTTTCTTAGCAGTTATTATGGTTAGAATACAGTTTATGACAGTTAACAATGAAGGGTTGTGTCTTATGGGTCAAATTGAACCATCACACCCATTCACGTTATACTTGTTCACTAACTATTTATAGGTATTGTATTGACAATTATTAATCATCAATATAACAGTTAAATTCGTGTGTACTTTTCCCTCCACAATTCTACTTTTGGTTATAGTCTGTACACAATCAGTTACTCAAACACAGAAACCTTGTTTCACACAATGGTTAATGGTATGTGTGAAAACACATACCTTTTCTTGACCAAATAACGGACTAATAAGACCAAAAACCGACCTTAAATGCCAAAAATGTGTTGTTTTTGTGTTTATGATTGTGCAGGTACGGATATCATGAAAAAAAGACAAAATCAATGAGAAACCGACAACACGAGTACGGGATTTGGAAAGAGTAGCAAAAGCCGAGGCCGGGGAAGCATTTTTCAAGCATTTTTCACATTTAAGCTCAAATTGGCAAGAAAAGACCTTGAAGAATCAAGAGTTGTCAACTTTAGCCCTTGGAGCAATTTTACAAAATGGCAAGAATGGTCCCTGAACTCTACAAAGTTACAAATATGGTCCTTATTATTACTAAAACCAATCCTAAACTATCTAAACCTTTTAACCCATTTCATTATAAAACCTAATCCAGCCCACTTATTTCCACTGGCCCAAATCCTTTATAACAAACCCAACACACTGACCCGGTACCCACTTCACCCTTTTAACCCGTTAGTCAAAACCATACCCACGAAAGTCAAACAATAATAAATTAATCTCCTCTTTACCCCCAACTCCATACCCTGCCCCACCATCTTCTCAGGTGAATTTCCGGCAATACCCTTGTGCCCCAAGCATAGTACTTAGAATCTTTTCACGTGGCAGAGTGTGTAGAGCTTGGATTGCCAACTTGGATCATCTAAAGTTGTGATTGATTGGAAAACATCACTTATCTGATCAAAGGGCTGTGAGTGGATTGAATAAGCACAAAGGGATCTTAACCAATCCTAAACTATCTAAACCTTTTAACCCATTTCATTATAAAACCTAATCCAGCCCACTTATTTCCACTGGCCCAAATCCTTTATAACAAACCCAACACACTGACCCGGTACCCACTTCACCCTTTTAACCCGTTAGTCAAACCCATACCCACGAAAGTCAAACAATAATAAATTAATCTCCTCTTTACCCCCAACTCCATACCCTGCACCACCATCTTCTCAGGTGAATTTCCGGCAATACCCTTGTGCCCCAAGCATAGTACTTAGAATCTTCTCACGTGGCAGAGTGTGTAGAGCTCGTATTGCCAACTTGGATCATCTAACGGTTGTGATTGATTGGAACACATCACTTATCTGATCAAAGGGCTGTGAGTGGATTGAATAAGCACAAAGGGATCTTAAAATGGATATTCGGAGTATATTCTACTTCTAGGACCTTCTGAAGACGCTCATCTCCTGAGCTCAGCTATTTAAAGCCCTCCTCACTCCACATTTTGAGCTTGTTAGTGGTTAGGAGTAGGAATAGAGTAGTATAGTTTTAGTCTAGCTTTTAGCTTATGCTTGTTGCAAGTCTAAATTTCTGTCAAATTTCTTTATAAGCTCTGTAATCGTTTAAAATTTTCAATAAAATTAGTTTTACCTTTAATAAATTTCCTTTTAAGCTTTCTTTTGTGTTCTATTTTGATTACAAAACTTTCTCATTACTGTTTCCATAAGCTCATTTAAGCTTATTCTTAGCTTGATTTGAGTTTCCTCCTGTTATATTGATTCTATTCCAAAAAGTCAACCAGAAAAGTCAACTGAAGCTCAAGTGGGTGTTTTGCTGATTCAGATGGGTTACTATGATTAATTTGGTTTGGGTAGATTGTTTATAAGCTCAAATGAGCTAATTCCATTGTTCTGAGGTCAGTTCATTTAGTGTTCATTTTTATTCATCTTTAGCTTATATAACTGTTCTATGCTTATTGCTTACATGAATGACTATTAGTTGTTGTTTAGGGCTTTTCAGGACCTAGTGTAGTTAGCTTATTACCTTTTCACATTAGTTTCAGCTTCTTACAGTCACATTTAGTGTAAACATCAAAACAGTTAAGTGCTAAAGAGGGTGTTTGGATCAGTTGACTTTGGTTAGTCAAACAAGGATTAGGACACAAACTGGATTTCACTTTGCTGTCATGTGATCATTTGAGTAGTTTATGGGTGATTTGTATCTGTTTTAAGTAGATTGGTAGCCTTTGTTCATGCTACTTGAATGTTGGATAACCAAACAGTTAACATAGAATCATATAGGGTCATTTTGATTTAGAGCATATTAGTTGTTAAACTAGTGTCATTTTAGTCTAACATTGCATATTAGGTAAACCTGCATAGGAATTATTGGTCACTCAGATCCTTTGGATTAATTTTCTAGCTGCACTAAGTTTCTAGGATCAGTAAAATAGGCTTTCATTCTAAATCAATTTTAGAGTTTAATAATCATTGGAAATACTTAAAAATTGGTTTTCTATGGAATATCGTTGCTAATTTTTCTTAATCAAAAGGAAAATCCAGTTTTGGAATTCAATTGCTAGGTAGAATTTGATCTCGAAATAGGTTATTTGGTCATTTTAGTGCCCTGCTCCTAGCTATATTGTTCTATCTCAGAAGCCATTATCTGTTGATCTTGTGATGTTTGGGAATTAATTTTTGGTATTTTAAGTGCTTATAGTACCAACTTTCTGTATCTTAGCTTGTTTTACATTTTTATGCTTATGTTAGCTTATTTTTGAGCCTTTAAAGCCCCTTGAGGCCTGTGTTCTGCCCTGCACTCAGACCTGTCCCAAACACCTTCACACCAGTAGCTTCATCAAACTCATATAAGCTAGCTCATTAATGCCTGAATTTTAGTTTGCTTGATCTTTGGTTGGTAGTTGATTTAATTCCCTAGATTAGGAGCTGTAGCTTGTAGTTTGTGAGCTTTTGTAGCAGCTTTTAGAACTACCCCTTAGGCCTGTTTATGCTCAGCTTGCACTTCTTGATTAATTGGGTGGCTTATTGCTTTCTTGATTTCGGTTTGATTTAGCTTGTTTGAGTTGCCCTCAGTTAGTATAAGCTAGCAATAGCTTGTTTGAGCTTTTTGGAATTCTAGGATAGCTTATAGGATCCTTCTTGCATAGCTTGTTTGGTAATTTTCCCTTTAAAGATTTGTTTAACTGTTGGATTATTTTAAGATAGTACTGAGTTTATTTGAGTTTTTGATTAGGTCAAAGCTTGTTTAGGAGTTAAGTTTGCAATGCTTTAGCTAGAGATAGGTTAGCTTTAACTTTTTGATACTCTATTATAATTTTTATCCCAATTAGTTTAGCCCTTTTACTTGTATTTCTCCTTTTTGAACTTCTGTCTAAATCAGTGAATTTTGTTAGCTTATTCTGAGCTTGTAAGATCTTTTCTAAAAGTTGAGTTTTCATATAAGTTTTCTCTTTTCATTAGTTCTTTGAAGTTTGTAAAAGAAATTTATAAAAATAAAAATGAATTTTGCAAAAAGGAGGCCACAGGATTCGAACCTGTGACCTCCCACACAACACAGTCTCAAGACACACCTCTGCAACTAAGTAGAACCTTTGGACTATCTTGTTAAACCATTCATCTTTATTTCTTTTAAATCCTTTATATCCTTTATTAGCTTATTAATCTGGTCTAGCTTATATCAGCTTATCCACCTAGTTTTTAGTTTTTTTTTTTTTTTTTCTAGATTTGGATTAAGTAGAAGTATTTTCCATAAAAGTTTCAGAATTACTTTTTTTAAGTTTTTCTATTTTTAATCATTTTATCTCTTTAAAATAGTTTTTTATATCATTTTAAATAAATAAATAAATAAATATTTTTCTTTTTCCAAAATTTTCTTTTCACATTTAGAACGTAGAATAATCATTTTCATGCCCGTAGGATTAGGATTTCCTTAGATTCACTTTTTATTTTGCGCTCGTACGTTATTTTTCATTATTTAGCGCGTTTTAGTATAGATTGCGTTTTAGGTTTAGATTGCTTTACGTTTTCATTTTTTTGTACTTTATTATATGCTTCTTAGTATCGTTTTAACTTTCCGTAGTTATAATTTCCCATAATTCACCTAATTTCACTTTTTACGACACGAATCACACAACGGAATCATAATTTCATTCACACCTTCGCTGGGACACGACCCGGGGAAATACTTCCACTAGTATTTCTTTGGAGAAATCACTATACTAAAACGAAATATCAGTTAACCCAAATACTCTCTATGAGAATAAATGGTCAAGGCCAAAAGGAAAGGGTCTCAACCAAACTGACATGTGGCATCAGAGCAAAATTCCTGGGAGATCTCAGAGAGAGTTCATTCAGAGACAAGTCAAGAGAGAAAGTGAATCAAAATTTGGAAATTGCATTAAGCAAATTTCAAATGAGTGCAAGGAGATGCTGAGAAATAAGTTGGAAGAGTTTCATGTGTATAATAATCAAATTTCACATAAACAAGCAACTTTGGAGAGGCACAAGAGATATATCTGCTTTGAATGCAGAGTTAGAGGACATATTGCTAAAAATTGTCCAAATAAGGGAAGGTTCACAGAAGTTGCAGGCCTGGAAAACATCACTAATACACCAAATACTCAAATCCTATACCCTGAAACCATCCATCTATCTACTGATTTTATGATAGAAGGGACTGATGAATAAGGGTGGGACAAAATTTGGCACATAAGCAAGAACATTGATAAGCATGTTTTCACAAACATGAATCTGTTTGCAAAACTGAAAGAAAAATTTAGTGTTGAAAAGATGGAAGATCTGCACAATTTACTATTTGTTCATGGCATTGGTGAAGTGAATATTAGAATTGGTTCAGAGGTTTTCATGATCCCTAGTGTACACTATGCACCAGAAGTTACCCTTAACATCTTGTCTGCAAGACAATTGGAAGCACAAGGTCTTGAATTGACATTCAAAGGGAACAGATGCAAACTTGTTCCCATGTTCAAAGACCCATCAACATGTCTCTTTGATCAGAACAAGATGAATCAAAGGCAAAATAGATACATGGAGGACTATTTCAAATTGCTTGATGAAAGTTCTCATGACAAGGAAGAAAAGACAGAAAAGGTTGATGTTTCATGCTATAAATGTCAAGAAATAGGACACTATGCCTATATGTGTCCAAGCAAAACATTAGCAGTTGGAACTACACCACAAGAAGAAGATTTCATCTATATCAATGGTGTATATTATCCAACAAAGATTACCTCTTTTAATGAATATGTTGCATTCCTAGATTTACTAAAAAATGATTTGCTTATAAGTAAGGAATGGGACGTGTTTAGAGAAAAATTCAATAAGGTTTTTATATGGTTTTACATTGTCTATCTCAAAAAAGATTTACCAGGCCCTATACCTCCCAAAATAAATGGAATAAAGATCCATCTCATGGATCTTTATAAGCTTGTTAAAACCTTAGGTGGATACCTAAGTGTAATTTCTCAGAATGATTTTGGATACATTGTTGAGATACATGGCCTGACAAAAGATCAAGGTGAAGAGATCAAAACCTGCTACAATCAATACTTGAATGTCTTCATTGTTATTACAACACAGCCAGGGTATCACACATTGAAACAGATGGACTTGTTTCAAAAGGCAAAAGAAACTGCCATGAAGATCATAAAGATCAAGTGATCAAACCCACTGGAATGGACATTCAAAGAGAAAAGAAGATTGAGCATTTTGGAATCAAATTGGAAGATCTCAATAACAAGTATCAAGAAAACCAAATGGAGTCTCAAATCCACTTTGAGACAGGAAGCACAAGCAAAAGAATCAAGCAAGAAGAAGGGGACTCAGACAGCAACACAACTGAAGATTTCACCATCATCAGTTAATCATACCAAAGAAAGCAAAGGAGAACAGAATTAAGATCATTTAATCTTAGAGGGGAGAATGTTGGAATCTTAAGATCAACATGTTCTTAATTCTTGTTTTATATCTCAGACACTTTTATTCATTACTATGTATCTTAGATACTAGCCATGTAATTAACCAATAAGGTTGCACAAAACTCTAGTTTAGGATTGATGACATGTACATAATTAGTTAGTTATTTGTTAGTTGGTCGTTTCTTAGCAGTTATTATGGTTAGAATACAGTTTATGACAGTTAACAATGAAGGGTTGTGTCTTATGGGTCAAACTGAACCATCACACTCATTCATGTTATACTTGTTCACTAACTATTTATAGGTATTGTATTGACAGTTATTAATCATCAATATAACAGTTAAATTCGTTTGTACTTTTCCCTCCACAATTCTACTTTTGGTTATATAATTAGTGCATATATACTTCTGCACACAATCACTTACTCAAACACAGAAACCTTGTTTCACACAATGGTTAACCCAAATACTCTCCATGAGAATAAATGGTCAAGACCAAAAGGAAAGGGTCTCAACCAAACTAACATTTTGTCTTTGGAGTTGTGTTTCTCATGTCTTTTGTATGGTTTTTGTGATCCAATTCCAAAGACTTGTTTGGGTCGCCTAATTTAACCTGCTGGGGTATTCTTTCTTCTAATAAATGAAGGCAGATTAGGTACAAATGTACAGCATAAATAAGGAGGTCAGTTATTTTGATCACTTGAGATCCAATGTTTTCTAGTAGCGACGAAGGTCAGTTATTTTAATCACTTGAGATCAATGTTTTCTAGTAGCGACGAATTAACACTCTGTCGCTAATGTTAGCAACAGATTGCAGACGTTAAAGATGTTATTTGTAACAGCGCTCTTCCGATTGTCATTATCTGTCATTAAAGTGCACTGTCTACTTTCTAGTAGTTTGGTGAATCCGTAATTGCATTGTGTGACAACCCGCAAAATTCCTCCCAAGTTCTAGTTGGAGAAAAGATCATTTATTTTGAGTTTGGTGTTATTCCTGAGAAACTAGACGTATTTATATTCATTTCTATCGGAAATATTATTCTAAGCGCATTGGTGCTATTCTCGTATCATGAATCTTCCGTTTACTCGCTTAAATGAGCCTCGAACCTTATTTTGTGAAAGAATTCATAAATTACAGATTTGGCCCCTCATCTCTTGTAAACTTTCCAAGTTGTAATTAACATCTTTAGTTATTTCATGTTGGGTATAAAAAGGGAAGCATAAGACTTGACATTCATTTTTAGGGTTTTGAGAACCCACTCTCTTCAACCTAGCCGCTCCCACTCCTCTCTCTCACTTTCTCCGGCCACATTTCCGGCCACCACACCTCCACCGCCGAGCGTCGCCACACACCGCCACCACCATCACGTGTATCTTTTCACCTGCTTTATATTGATATAACCCACGCGCTACCAAACTCACCCTAACACCATTTTCAGTCAAGATCTAGGCTCGAGTCACCACAACATCAACTCTCCCTATCGTGTTACTTGATAACCATATATCTAGGTGGGTTTACCTCACCCATTCTGAGATGTTGGTGGCTCGAATCAATCCTCAAACCCACGGGTTCGAGGAATCCATATCAATAACGAACAACAATAATGAAAACAAGAATAATATCTAGGGTATCATCATTTTAGTCTTGGGTTTTGTTTGGTTCGAAGGTTTGCTTGTCTATTTGCTTGGTGGTTTGAGTTGTACTCGAAGGGACACCACTGCCTTCATCTCCTTTCTCTTTTGTTGGTAAGCCGACCCACAGATCTGTTTTTGTTGTCGTTGATTTGTCAAACCAAGTATAGTTTGTGTTAGTTTTCGTGGATATAATGGATTAAAAGGATTTAAAATGGAGATAAACTGATATTATTAAGTTTGGTGAATGATGAAAAGATTAAAAACAAATCCTGAAAATAATTCGTGTGGTAATGTTTTGTTATAAACGGGATTAAACATATTTTGAAAAGGAATCGTGTGGTAAGAAAAACTAAGGGTGTTGATTTGTTTCCAGTCGAGTAGAACGACCCGTATGGGTCTCGAGTCTTGGATTCGGATTGGATTTCTTATCGTCTTTGAATTGTTTATTATGATATAAGTTTAGATTAGCTTATTTTGGTGTTTAATCATGGTGTTGGTCTTGTGAGTATGTCATAAACCAAGAAAGGCGGGCCTTTTCGTCTTGTGTCTCGGTATAGTTAAAATAATAATAATAATAATAACGGTGGTTTATTTTATGATTTGGTTATACAAGTTTATTTTACAACTTATAAAAGTGTCAAACTGGTTGCTAAAACATTAGGGTGCGTTGGGTTAAAAATGGCCATGGGCTCATAAGCCTGAAACAAATAAAAAAATGGTGAGATGGTTGAGATTATTAAAAAGTGTGTTTGATATAAATTATAGTGTCTAAATATGCATGTGACTAACTTTATTTGTTGTTTAACATTGGTGTTCTGTGATACGTTTCAGATATAATTTGGGACTTGGTAATTGATATCGGGCATTATTGGGGATTAACGGATTATAACTCGACAATTGGACATATAATTGACTTGTATTGTTCGGACAATTATTGGACTTACATCGATACTCGTTGAACATTGGACATTGTAGACTTATTGACTTGAAACGAATACAATATATTAGACTCGTGACGAATTTAATATATTTGATTTGCAACGAATATACAATAAGTAAATGATGTCTAATAACTAACGAGTACTTCTATTAAATAGTTTTGAGAAACTGATTTATGTTAGTCTATTGACTTGGGAAGGTTATATAAATGGACGCGTCATGCCGAAATTTATAAAACTTTCTAAACTTACACTTTTACTTCTAATCCTTTTTAAGATTATTTTTATTAAACCCGACAAAGAATTCAAAATGAATAGTTTTATTTAATCCTTAAAACCCTTTCATATTGAATTATTAGCTTGTGACTTTCTTATAAAACATGTGTTTTATATAAACTATTTGGAATTATGGGGTAAACACCGAAACTTACCAATTTATTTTACATGGTTTATTGTCATCATGGTCTAAATTTCTTTGATTTGCGTGAGCATTGTTAGCATTTTTCATGACTATGTTGATGTTTATTCATCTTTGGCATGAGTTGTAAGTCGATGTTTATCCCTCTTTGGCGTGAGTTGTAAGTCGATGTTTATTCCTCCTTGGTGTGAGTTGCATGTCGATGACTTGTTCATTTGACGTGAGTTGCACTTTGATTCTATGTCTTCTTACCACACCACACGAAACATAAAGCTTTCTTACGAAACATTGATACTAAACTTTTATAAGTAATGATTTGAGTAATCCACGAAAACTATGACACATTATCTTTTATAGACTTTATTATTGTACGAGCTATATTTTGAGATAATCGTATGCGTACTAGGATGTACCCCCGTGTTCGTACTACTTGGTGCCGTCGTGCCCATCTTTTGGATATCGTTGTGATTAGCTCTAGATGTCAAGTTGTGTCCGTCGTGATCTTTGCATTGCTGTGGCTAAGGTGAGTTCATAGCCCCCTTTCTTTTAAACAAGTTTTCATAACTATTTTTGGGGGAGAATACATGCTCTTTTAACTAAACTCGATGATTGTTTATCTGATTTGGTGAACGGTTTGATTAAGATTTGATTGATTGATAGATTTGATTGATTGATTGATTTACCGATATACTTGATTTGGATATTCGAATGCGTTATGTGTTTACCTGGTTTATACATGAGAGCTTCCTAGCTCAAACCATTTTTCTTGGACCTGCTACTACTTGGTTTTGTTACATGTGTTGGCTAGATAAGGTTAGACGGAAGTAGAGTTGACCTAGAGCTAGGGCGCTTTGACCCTAGTTTGGAATAGACTCTGCTGCGGCCTAGATCCGGGGCAGTAACGGGTGGTTCCTTGCTGTGACCTGGCTAGTGACCGTTGAGAGGCTTGCTCACTTTGACCCTTCATCTTTCCTAAGATGATAAACTATTGATTGAGATTGAGATTGAGATTGGGATTGTGATGTCTATACCTGCCACTAGTCACACATAGCACTTAAACTCTTCAAGTCCACAACTGTTTTTATAACTTAAACTCTATGGACTCACCAGCGTAAGCTGACCTTTAGCTTGTATTCTCAGGTATAAGGCGTTAGCTGACTATTTGAAGGCGCTTGGCAAGGGGCATGGTCATAGGCGACTCTGATGAACATTTGGGACCGCTTTAATTATTTTATGGGCCTATTTCCGCACTATTTTATATCATGTAAACTTTATACTTTACATAACAGTTTTTATTCCAAATAAATGAAATAAAAACCATTCTTTGTTCTTTGTGTTGTGATACCGATTTCGTAGCACCCCAATGCATGTATGCTTCCGCTAGACCCCAATTTTGAGGGTGTTACACATTGATCGCTGTTTTTGTTTCTGGTAAATTTGTAAATGCATCTTCGTAGTTTCTTTTATAATGGTAATATATTGCCTTCATATTAATATTCTTAATTTACATAATATACATATTAGGATGAGATACTCTTTTCTCACTCACTTATTTCTCAACACAACCTTCTATATCAATTTGAGACAATACTACAAGTAAACTTGCATTTAACACAAAAGGTGTCACTGAATCTGACTTTTTAGTCACACGTTAAACAAAATATGAGTAGGAGGTTATGGTTTTGGATTTAAGATCATTTAAGGACAAAATTTTTTTTACATACCAAGGGACTAATTTCCACTCTCAATCTTTATTTGATCTAATGGATGAGATTAATCACAACAATTTAAAAAACCCACTTTTATTTTATTTATTTTTTTTTTCAAATATTAATATCTTTCAAACCGTTAATCGTTAAGCGAAAAAAAATATACCGTTACGACGAGCATTTAATTATCTTTCTATAGATAGGCACTTTGATATACTTTCGACAAAAAAAAATCATTTTTTTCACGTTTTTTTCCGTTACCAAATCACATGTGATATTACATATCACATTTGATATTACACGTCACATGTGATATTACACTAATATCACATGCGATATTACATATCACGTGTGATATTACACTAATATCACATGTGATATTACATAGGGAATTGATTTGCACACCAAATAAATTGATGGAGACACCACAATATTACACCCCTAATGCATATGTTACAACATACCATGTGCATAATTGTGGTGTCCCCATCAATTTATTTGGTGTGCAAATCACCTCCTTATTACATATCACATGTGATATTACACTAATATCACATGTAATATTACACTAACAAGAAATTATTCTAATTATTGTTGTACCTAGCAGTTCTCATGCAATAACTGTATATCTTCCCAAGTTTGGTTTCTTATTAATTAGGTCGGATTCTTGTAACTGAAGCGCATGTTTTATTATTAAAAACACATTAGAAGAGACTTGGTAATAGTCTGCCATTAGTACCCCAATAACTATTATAAATATATCATCTTGACAAGACTTCCCACTTCCAACATCAACAAGCACACCAAAATTATTTCAACACATCCTGTAATGGATTCCTTAGAACCGTTACAGAGCAATGAGAGTCTTCAAGAGCTTGCAAGAAAACTCAAACTGGAAGTCCCTGAGCGCTACATTCAGGATCATTTAGAACCAACCTTTGTCTCTTATGACTCTTCCCCTTTGCCATCTATCCCAGTCATTGACATGAATGATTTGATCAAGAACTTGGGATCCGATATGGATCAACTAAAGAATTTGCGCTCCGTATGCCATGAATGGGGAATTTTTCAGGTTAAGTATAGTATCATTAATTAAGTAGCTTAGATTAATGTTCCTATCGCTATTGTAGATAACTAGAAGTTGGATCAATTTGCAGTTGGTTAATCATGGAGTTGACAAATTGTTAGTGGAAAATATGAAGAAGGAGATGACAGAATTTTTCAAGATTCCTGAGGAAGAGAAGTCGAGGTACAAGTTGAAGGCGGGTGAATATGAAGGTTATGGTCAGACCCTACTCCATGTTCAAGATCAAAAAGTCGACTGGGCTGATCGCTTCTATATGATCACCAATCCTCTACATAGAAGAAAATCACACTTACTTCCAAACTTCCCACCATCAATCAGGTATTTCTCTGTCTCTTTTGTTGTTGTCATTTTGATTTGTAACATAGAGCTTTAACAGTTTCATATAGTCGTGACCCGAGTTTAATGAAGTAATATGTCTAAAGCTAAAGTAAACTGATATTTTTTCTTCGACAACACAAGAAATGTGTAATTGAAATCATCATAGTTGGATAACAATTATACGAGCATACATCCCAAAATGGCAATGTTTGGCTTGCCGGCTATGTAATATAAATGTTTGAGCATTAACAGAACATCTTAAATGAATCTTTATTACAGAAAAATATAATTAAGAAAGTTTGTTGAAACATGAAAACCATGATTACAATTGTTGAATATAAACATGTTATGTTTTTCAAAAATGTTAAAGTTTTTACTGTACTAACTTATATATACAACATGTTTCCTTGTATTTCTATATTCAACTTTTGCAACAGAGATACCATGGAGACATACTTACAAGAACTGCAAAAACTTGCCATGACTTTATTTGGTTTAATCGGGCAAGCAATAGATATTGACAAGAGAGAGATGTTGGATGTTTTCGAAGATGGAATGCAATCTGTGAGGATGACTTACTATCCTCCATGTCCACAACCAGATCTTGTTATTGGTCTTACTCCTCACTCTGATGCTTCTGGAATTACCATTCTGCTCCAAGTCAGTGACATTGAAGGTTTGCAAGTTAAGAAAGATGGCACGTGGATACCCGTGAATTTCCTACCAGATGCTTTCATCATAAATATGGGAGATGCTCTTGAGGTAATCATTAATTAGGTGTCTTTCTCCACCTCAAATGCAAGATAATGAGACAGAATTTGCAAGATGAGACCAAATAAACGAATTAAAAGAAACAAGTATACTAAGTCAATGAGTTCTTAAGTTATTCATTTCTTAATGCACTTTGAACGTGACTATCCATTTGATTCCTTTTATGGTTTGAAGCCAAGTCGTGTACTTATTTTATTATCATGTGTCCATCTTGAACATGTTGAATATGTTTCTTGATCGACCAGAACACATATCATATGTTTTTATTTTGTTTTTTTATTAAAGTTCAAAGTCAGACGTGCTTCGTAAATTTGATCACAAAAAATAATTACAAAAAAAATAAAAAAATAAATAAATAATAATAATAATAATAATAATAATAATAATAATAATAATAATAATAATAATAATAAGAAAATAATAATAATAATAATAATAATAATAATAATAATAATAATAATAATAATAATAATAATAATAATAATAATAATAATAATAATAATATATAGTACAATCAGGGAATCTTTAAAAATTTTAAAAGTTGTGAAATAATTAAATGGATTTATATGTTAATGGAAAAACCGTCTCTAAATAATTTAATTAGGTTCCGAGCATATACTAGTTTATAAAATCTGTTCTTTAATTATGCACAAATATATATTTATATGGATCCAAAATTTTATAATGGATTTGAAGGTAATGAGCAATGGTGTATACAACAGCATTGAGCACAGGGTGATGGTTAATGCAACAAAAGAGAGGATTTCGTTAGCCATGTTCTTCAATCCAAAGCTTGACGCAGATGTTGGACCTGCAAAGAGCCTCCTAAAGAACACGGGAAACCCACCAATATATAGAACACTTGTAATGGAACAGTACCTGAAGGAATTTTTCTCGGCAAAGCTCAATGGAAAGACATTTCTCGAGAAAATGAAGATCGAAAGTGGTGAAAACAGTGGAACTTGATCAAATATCCAAGTTATTGGATTAGTATATTACTCAATAAAACTAGTTGATTGACATGCATATAAATTTCATTTATGGTAGTTATGAACCAAAGCTGCAGGCCACTGCCATAAATAATATGTATTGATGGTCTCGAACTTTATTGTTTATATCATTTTCCCTACATGCTTTCTATTATAGCTTTTGTCACTAGGATCAACTCTTTTTTGCTGTTTTCTTTCAGAGGACGACTTCCTAGTACAATGAAATTGCATCCCCAACCATCTAACATATTTAAGATCAAATGAACACACCCTAAAGCCAATATAAATACTTTTGCATAAAAAGTTGGCCATCGGTGACAGCTGTAAATCGTCGCTAATTAGCCTAGATTTATTGAAAATATATTTGGAGATGGCTTTGGCAACGAGAAGTGGTGGTTACTAATTAATTGTCCTTTGCAAACTCTCAGTTTAAGATTACCGATATGAGAGTTTGAACACAAAAACATATAAATCATCCAACAGTAACTGAAAAAAATATACTATTTCTTGGCAAGGCTTTTTTAAATGTTTATGCTGTGGCGCTAGGCGAAAACTCAAAACTAACTTTTGAACCAACTGTAGGAAATTAAAAACATATGCCTCACATTAATAGTTTAGTGAAGTCTTAAGCCCGCTAGTTTAGGTCCGTTTAGCCATCAACGTTTCCTTTCTTTATTTTCTACAGTATTAAATGTCAATCAAGTCAATTCTCTTTATAAATCTTTTTTTTTAGTCTTTGGTTTCTACACACCTAACTTAGATTGCTCAAATGAGGTAGCTCCTCCTATTGTGTTCTCGGGTTGACACGGTTTATGTGCACCATCTGCGTTGTATCAAAGTCAAATATATTGATATGATGACTCTGCTGCTACGTATTGGCAAAAAAACGTCTTTAACATATATTAGTGACTGGTAGAAATTACTTAGAATTCATGATTGTAGACAAATGCCTAGTAGTTATAGCTAGAAATGTTATTATATAGGAAGTGTGGTTTAAAATAAACCAATATAGATATATGCAACAACTATAGCGTATTTTTTTTCTTCTGTAGCGTTAGATTCTTGTCATTGTCAATCAAACCTTTTATCCATATAAAAAGCATATATGTTAGAAACTTTTAAAATGGTTGTCTTATCCCCCGAACTAAACATCTATCAAATATATGTCATATGACTTGGCTTCATTTCCACTTGTAACATAAACAAACAACTCAATTCAATTTGTAGCAAATTAACATAATCTGAAATGGCTTTCGCTCAACCATTAATGAGCCATGAAAGTGTTCAAGAGCTAGCTAAAGAACACAACATCACTATACCTGATCACTATGTTCAGGAACATCCAGAACCCACCTTCGTTCCAAATGACTGTTTGCCTATGCCCTCTATACCAATCATTGACATGAATGATTTGATCATGGGAAGATTAAATATGGATCTTCATCTGAAACATCTGCGCTCGGTATGCCACGAATGGGGCATCTTCCAGGTTAATTAAGCATCTCTTTGTAGCTCAAACATATGTTTGATTTATATTTTAGGTTAACTTAATCTGAGTTAATTTGTAGTTAGTTAATCATGGAGTTGACAAATCATTGGTGGAGAAAATGAAAAACGAGGTTATAGAATTCTTCACGCTTCCGATAGAAGAGAAGCTGAGGTACAAGTTGAAGGGAGGTGAGTATGAAGGGTATGGCCAAACCATACTTCATGCTCAAGGTCAGAAAATCGACTGGGCTGATCGCTTTTATATGATCACTAATCCTCTTCATAGAAGAAAATCTAACTTACTTCCAGAGTTCCCTCCACTATTAAGGTGTCTCTCTCTACATGTCTCTCACATATGGTGTATAAATATATGCTTTTGGTGTTTTTTTTTTTTTTTTTTTTTTTTTTTTTTTTTTTTTTTTTTTTTTTTTTTTTTTTTTTTTTTTTTTTTTTTTTT